>OY796884.1:42730960-42986417 GCA_963680785.1 Diplosoma virens | reverse complement strand
TATTCAATCTAAACTTTTTTCTTATTAAATACATATAAGTAAACTCACCAATATCTTTTATCTAACTGGTTCCTTAAAAACATTTCTGCCATAACAGCTGCATACTAGTACCTTTAAAGTGCTGTAACAGATCCAAGCTGCACCATTTTGAAATACTTTCTCATCTTAAAATTAATGGTTTCTTTCTTTTAATCTGTCAACTCATTAGTGTTAAATGCAATAATCTGAACAAATGAAGCAAGAATAATAAAACAAAGCAAAAGTCCAAAAAATAACCAATGGTTAACCCTCTATTGTCAACTTTTATGTTTTGAATGAAAAAAATTTGTTTAGTATGTTTTAGCAGTTAAAATGGCATTAGAAATGCAACTGAAACAAAACTTAAAAAAAATTTGAAACCCCTTTATTTTTAAAACGTTAGAAATTTGTAATAGTGGTCAAATAACCTTTATTTTACCTAGCCTATTTATGCCCACGCGATTTATCCTATTTTTGCAGATATTAGTGATGTGGTGCCAGGTAGAGTAACTTTTTTGGGGTCCAAGTCCAGTCCAACTCTATTAATTTAAACTCCAACTCTGATCCGACTTCAAGAATTTTTTCTAAACCATGATCTGACTCTGATCCGACTCCATGTTAATAAGATTTCATATATATATATATATACTAAACAAATATTGTAACAATAATCAAATTGGTTGTAACTTACTAATTAATCATCCATGATATAGCAGCAAATGCCAAATAATTACAGCCAATTACTGATCATTATATTTGTGCACTCTTGGATATTAAATCTAATGTTGTCATAAAATAGTATAATCAATATTTATTTTTATACAAATTACCAGTATATGTAATACATAACAAAAAATTTATTTAAAAAATGATTCTAAGTGATGCTCTTTTGCTTGCCATTCATGCAAGAGTAAAGCTAACATATGATTATAAGACAATACAATTGGCTTTCATCATTCCACTGGTTTTTTACTGAAATTTACCAAAGAAGCTAATTATTTATATAAAACATTTGATTATTACAGTATTTTCTAAAATAATAGAGCAATATTAAACTATAGAAATAAAGATCATACATGCAATAATAATAAAAAAAGTTTGAAGGTATAAATTTATTTATTTTTTATTTTATTTTTATCTCTATATTTATCCTCCTGACTCACAGGAAAGCGACGGAGGTGCTAATACATAGGGTAGGCAATTACCCCGACCTGCTTCCGGAGATGTCAAGATATTACTGTCCACTTATAATTTAATAGAAATATCACTGTAATTTAGAACTGTTTGCCAGGACCACCAAGCAGGGGAAAGTGCTGTAAAGTGTCTTTCCCAAGGACACAACAGAATGGCGCAAGTGGGTTTTGAACCGAGACCGTGTTGGTTACAAGTCTGGCGCTTTAACCACTTGACCACACTGCCGATAAAATAAATAAAAAAATGATTTTGTAATTCCTTCCAAAAAAATATTTTTAAAGTAATTTAGGTTAACCTACCATAAAGTGACAATACTTGTCTACTAAGCTACACCTGAAAAAAATTAAGCTGTCAAAAAAATTTGCATAAAAATAAAATAACTCTGAAAGGAAGGATCTAATAAAAAAAAGTGTAAATTTATTTCAAGACACTTATATTACCCAAAAATTTTCTGAAAATAGATCAGTAGCAATATTGATATTTACTCTAACACAATTACTGAGTGTTATACCAAACAAAACAAACTCAAAAACTAACAAAACTGTTCAAAAACTACACTGGGATCAGTACAATCAAATTTTAAAAGAACATTAAAAATAATAGCCACAATATCCTGATAACTTTTCAGCTGATCAAATAGCAAAATAAAACAACAATTTATAATAACTTTCTGAACTGCTTTACTAAAACCATAATACTTATTATTTATCATCAAACAAACTGAAAGACCAAATAAGTAGCTAAACATGTAAGTATGGTTTTTAGCAGTTAATTTTTATTTATATACACATATTACACTGGTCTGCATTCAAAAAAAAATTTTCTGTTGACTGAACAATTAAAACGTATTCTGCCTAATTTTGGGGTGGTGAGATCAAAAATCACATTTGTTTTTGCCCATCACGTCAATTTTTTTGGCAAAATGCATTTCAATATTTTGTAGATCTAAAGTAAAATCATGTTTTTACAGTCGTCGTCGTTTGAAGGATATCCACTCCAGGTCAGACACAAACAGGACTGGGGCCGAGGGTTTATCCTTTTACTACCCCAGACTGCTGCACTGCCTGGATCAGATGCTGGCAGTGATGTCATTAAGCCAGCATCAACTTTCTTCATCCAAAACCGTCAGACCTTGTGCTCCATGTGGTGCCTGATGTATAGGGCACGCTGTTAGAACATGGTCTGTGGTTTGCTCAGAGGCGCCACACTCGCAATTTGGTGAAGGAGCGAGACCCCATTTGTGCATGGACGAATGGAATCGCCCAACACCAGTCCGCAAGCAGTTGAGCTTAACCCAAGCTGCTCGAGGTAAGCCCATCCCAACAGGTCTGGCACCAGTCTTGGGCACAAAAGCACAGAGCCTGGAAACACTTTTACAGTACTCCGTTTTCCATTTGTGATTTGTACATTCAGAGGCACAGATGCCAAGTCTGGCAAGGTTGTCCAAGAGATTCCGCGCACCTGGCACAAACGGCGTCTGGATCTTAATCTCACTTGGCGAGTATCTGATGACCCACTTAAAAGACCATGCAAGATATGATCGGGGTCCAGAGATCCACGGTAAGCCAAGGAGAGTGTCGCTCCCATTCGGCAAAGCTCAGCTGGCTGGATGCCTGAAAGTACAGGTAGGTGGTCCGTTGGAGTGGGACGCAGGCAGTTTGCATAAAAGAAGTTAAAGTAAAATCTTGAAAGAAAGTTAAATTACACAATGCAGCAAACTAATCAATATTAAAATTAAAATTAAATTAATTAAAAAGGCTTGAGTAATCAATATTGGGGATTTGTTGTCAGCCAATGGTTCATAAAAATTGTCTTCTAAAGATTTCTCCTATGATGTAGTACGTACTGGTTTATTGACTAATTCAGGCAAGGAAGTAAACAAAGGTGGAGGAAGACCAGCAGAGTGAGGTATAGATCGGATTGCTGACGGAAGGTTTGGGTACTTGATGTTGCCTTTGCTTTTAGAGCTGAAACCAGCAACATCAGTCATACAGAAATAACAATCGTCAAAATGATTGGCTTGTTCCCTCCAAACCATAGGAACTGCAAATGCAATAGTTTTTTTTGTTTTGTCCACTGCCTTAAATTTTCGACACATGTCCTGCAAACCTGGTGAGGAGCCCAATTCTTGTCTTGATCTCCTACTTTAACTCCGAAATATACCAAATATGCTTTTCTCATAAAGTTTGTAATTTCTTGCCTTTTTAGAAACAGAAAAGAACCGCAGATATAGCAAAAAAAGTTTGAATCAAGCTTGCACTTTCTTCGTGATGACGACATTATAGCCATTGATATCAGAAAAAGCAGTTCACAATTTAAGCAACACAGAAATACTTTTTTAAAAATCTAAAACTATTACAACAAAATTTCTTTAAAATACTTCTAAAAATAAGTTTCATATAATATTCTAGTTATCTGTGACTAAAGATTTCATGCTGTACAAGTTATGAACCAATGTAGGCCTAATGTAACAGCTAGGAGTTCTTCTAAAACAGGTTCTTCTAATGTAACAGCTAGGGAACCAAGACCACTTCTAGGCAGTATAACCAGGGCAGGTTTACACTGCCTGCATGCTCTTTTTAAAGAATACTTTGCATACACTGCCTCCTCTGCCGTTTTAGAGTGACCAACCCTAACCTTGACTGTAACACTGCCTGGCCTGCCATTTTAGAAAAATCTAAAATCCCAGAGTTGGCAATGTATGCAAAATATTCCTCAAAAACGGTAGGGTGGCAGTGTAACACTTCCTGCTCTGCCACCCTGCCCAGTCATTTTAGACTGACTAACTCTAACCCTAACTCTAACTCTAAACTTAACACTGCCTATCTGCCTGCACTGCTTGCCCTGCCATTTTATAGTAGGCTAATTGCAGCTTGGAGGTTTAGGACTGTTGAGCTTAAAACTTGTAGGATACAATTACAATAACTAACTATGCCTGGCATTCAGTACCCAAGAATATGATGATTGGTGAGTACGGTGAAAAGCATGAAACAATTCAAAAATGTTGAAAATCATAGCAGTGTAGCTTATTTTTAATTTCAGGCTGAAAGTTATAAGTGTATAAGATATAAGATAAATGTATAACATAAAAAAGTTTGATTCTTAAATGCAACAAGCAATGAAATTGTTTGTGACCACAATCTTTTTATTTTATTTTTTTTATTTTTATCTCTATATTTATCCTCCTGACTCGCAGGAAAGCGACGGAGGCGCTATACATAGGGTAAGAAATTACCCCGACCTGCTTCCGGAGATGCCAAGATATTGCTGTCCGCTAGTAATTTAGTAGAGATATTACTGTAATTTAGAACTGCTTGTCAAGACCACCAAGCAGGGGAAAGTGCCGTAAAGTGTCTTTCCCAAGGACACAACAGAATGGCGCAAGTGGGTTTTGAACCTAGACCATGTTGATCATCAGTCCGGCGCGTTAACCACTCGACCACGCTGCCGACAATCTTTAAAATGCTTTTAAAAAACATTATTTGCAATATTTTATTTTTCATTTTGCGTCAAAACGTGACGTGATAAGCAAAAACTGATTGCATTTTTGGAATCAGCATTACCAAATTATCTAAAACCAACTTTTGTTTGGAATTCAGCAAAATTGATGCAGACCAGTGTTATCTGTATATCATAGTTTTAGTCATTTTATTTTTTGATAAAAGCTGTTCTTTTATTACTCTAAATCTAATTTACAAGTATAAAAAAAGAATAAATACATATCAAGACAAATGCTAAAAATCAAACAAATAAATATAAATGCTAAAAATCAAACAAACCAAATTCAACCTAAGAAACAAAATCCAAGTAATTTACATCCTCTTGTTTTTAATTCTTACATAGTTATCACAACGCTTTACAAGATCAGTTGGAACGAAACTTTTACCATTGCATTTGCAAACTGCATTAATCCATCACCTCCCATTACACTTAATGGTCTTATATCTGAACAAAAAATGCAACTGAACTATATAACACTGTGTCTTTTATAGTTTTTGACAAGCTTATGTCAGACTTGCTAAAATATGATGTAACTTTAAGAGATATTTTGCATTATACCTACTTCTTCTTAAGTCATCATTGAAATGCATTGTTTGACTAGTTAGCAAAATTTTTTTGTTTTAATGACTGCTTACATGTTTTACAACTTACAATCCAATATAATCTTTACTTTCAACATGATTTAAATATAAAAAATTTTTCTAAACTGTACACTTTTTAGAAGTGTTGGGTATTTCTAGCAATTTGTTGTCTTTTAAAAGTTTGCTATCCTCATTGAAAAAAAATTCATCCTTTTACTAAAAGTAATCAAGGCTGCACAAAATAAATACCCAAACTATATCAACTCTATTTTAACCAAAAGTAATATTTTTATCTTAGATCTAAAATTAACAGCTTAAACTTTACATTGACAAATATCACAAAAGCATACCAGTAAATTTGCAGTAGCTTAAACTTAATATTAAAAAAATTGAATATAGTCAGGTTATGATCATGGGAAAGGAAAACCTTCCCATTTGTAACATCATTTGGTAAAAAGACATTGTTTATACAGGCAAGGCCTTCTTTAACTTCCAGGCCTGGAATCAAATTCAAAATGGCGGCACTACCAGGCTGATAAATAGAAACTAAAAATTTTTCCAAATTTCATTTAAAATTGTTATATTATCTATTAAATTAATTCAACAAAGCCCTATAACATTTTTATTGGAAAGTAATGTATTAAAATAATATGATAATTATAAACTAATACCGGTATGTCAAATATCAAATAAATGTTAACGGAATTTTAAAGTTAAAAACATTAAGCAAAATGCTCTATGATGCAATATTTAAAAAGTATATTATTCTAAAACATTACTATCTTAAAATAATTTAAATCTCACTCCAAAAAATTAATATTTACAACATAATCTACAATACAATTTACTGCAGCATTTGCCAAAGCCAAAAAACATGGTTTGAATTACTTTTAAAATTTTGAAGCTTTTGCCACAAAAGCAGCAGCGTAAGTTGTTTTGTCATTCTTACTTTTTGAATAGTTATTAAGTAAAGTGTTGGAAAATATATTGACACAAATTTTTAAAATATCAGATTGTTCTTTGCCACATGTAGGATTAGGGCACATACTATTTATTTGTAGACAATCAGAGAATTTCCAGAAATTACTATTTAAATCTAATAATACAGCCTTTTGAGTTTTCAAGTTTAAAAATTTCTTTTCTAAGTTGCTTGAAATACAAGTGCTGAAAATGCTGTACAAAGTTTGGAAGGTATGAAGTAAAATTGAAGATGGATAAGTTAGGCCCCTCTATTTCAAATTGTTAAAATATTCATTTAGTGAAGAATCAATTTTGGCATTAATTATATTTTTTCCTGGTGACAAAATTTTTTTACAGTTATTGCAATTCAGCTTGCTCATAGCCTTTGAAGCAACAAAGCCAGCCACATACACAAGAACGGGCAAATTTTTCATTGCAAAATTTACGGTGATGTATGGAAATTCTTCCACAAAATGTTGATCTAAATTGCCAAGTTTTTTTACGGTCACCAACACTTGAAAGATCAAAAAGAAAGTCTTTTATAGTTATCTCTCCATCTGCTGCATAAAGTTTCAACATGCTGTTAATTTTTATTTTCTTTTCACTTTCAAGTATCTCTTGAATAGAAACAAGTCTGTTTCCACCACTCATTTGTCTGTAGTGACCAAATTTATTTTATAAGTCGTCGGTTTGAAATTTTTCTGTAAGAACAAAGTCGACATTCATTGTCACCAATAAGTGTTTTAAGAGTTCAACCTGGCTTTTCACTGTATGTCTGAAAGCAAAGTATGTGTCAGATGTTAAAAAACCTTCTTTAGTTTGTTTTTCACACAATACCCAGCAATCTTTTTTTCAGGCAGAATATCATTTCTAGTAATGTCCTCTTCTTCAAAATGTTTTACACAAACAAATGTGTGTTTAGAAATTATAAGATTCTCACAAGGAATTTTTTGTATTCACTTTTCTTTAATTCTTCTTTGGAAGGAAAAGTAAAACAAGTAACAAGGCCAGCTTCTTTTTTGCTGTCATAGTTAAAAGTACAATTTAGTACACAGCACTTATTAACCATTCCAAACTATTATATATCACACAATTCCTATTAATCACTATGTCAATAAATTCTATGTCAATGTCTTATTATTCACAATCACTGTGTTCATGTAAATTTAAAAAAATGTATTAATTTGATTGCAAACATGGAATAAAAAAAGAAAACAAGAGAAAATGGATCTCTCAAGAAGCGGTCTTAACCACAAGGGTATTGGGGTTAGTTTCAAGAATGAAAATAACTTATGGTGACTTTTTGAAAAGACCCAAAAAAACAAAATGAATTGTTTTACTGTGTCTTAAATTTTATAATAAGAAACTATACAGCAGGATTGGAGTAATTTTAATTTATAATTAAATTGAATATTATTAAGTATATCTTTTTCACTTATTGCAATTAAATTTTTTGTGTGTGTTCAAAACTTTTGACGTAAGTAAAAAATTAAATTTATGGGATATTTATTTTAATTGAGTGCATGTCAAACATAATGGACAAATAAATTTCTGTTCTGTTCTGAGTAATATATAATTTTAATTTGTAATTAGAATCTGTAGCTAATTAAAAATTTAAAAATAATTGTAATATACTCATAATTTAAATAAGTTTTTGGTTGTACAGATTTTAAAAATAATAACATTAGTTATTTTTTAATTCTAATTAGTATTTTTAAACAAAAAGTAATAGTAATTATTGATAAAAGTTTTGAAGTAGTTGTATTTATAATTACAGTTAAAAAGCAATTATGTAATTGATTTAATTCTATTATATATTAGTGTATGCAAAATAAACTAACTATAACAATGGCAGTGACAATGTACTGGTTTAAAAATAAAAATTTTCCTAAATTTAAAATTAATATCAAGTGATTATAATTTTAAACAAAACATTTTTCAATTTAAAAAATTTCTGTTAACAGTTTATTTGTTGATTTCAAATAAAAAATATGAATCCATTAGCCTATGCAAACAAATGATTTATATTTTAAAGTTAGCTGAAATCTATTTTTTAATCACCATTACTATACCATCATTTTTTGAACACTAAAATAATCTTTACACTATTGTAAAAAATGCTAAATACAGGTAAGTTAAAAAAAATTTGTCATGTGATAAACGACTAAAATATTCTAAATAATTTCTAAATTAATAAAAAGCGAAGATATTGAGAACAAAGCCAATATTTTGCAGTAATTAGATTTTAAGAAAATTATAAAATATTTTTCACTGATTAAAAAGAACTTAATTAAAAGTACATTTTCTTCTAACACGCTGTTAGTATAGACATTAAATACCTTAATTTGAAATAATATAATAATTAAATAATAATCTTAAAACAAGCAAGCTCTTTTATGAAAAATTTAATTTTGCAATCTCAAAATTTTTTTGCAGCTTTTTCAAACTCAGTCAGCCTGGTATGATGACGTCATCGACGCTATCGTGTGTCGATTCCAGGCCTGGAAGTTATAGAAGGCCTTGATACAGGCTATGCATACATATATATATATATACAATAAAAAGTAATAAAATACCAGCCATAAGTGTATTAGACAAGGTGATACAGACTCATTTAAAGCAAGTCATAATGCTCATCTAAAGGAACATTATTTGTTTTTCTTTTTATTACAGTGTGTCTTGCTCTCTTATAATCGTGACTCTGTAAAGGCATTACGGTTGTTATGGTTAAGCATAGTCGCTATATATATAGTCTGGAAGCTCCTGAATTAATGTTGTCGTTGACAGCGCCATCTAGTAACGGTGTAACACGATTTCAAATTAGCATTAAAACATAATTAAAATAACCATAGACAACTATGGTACTGCTTACAATACTAGTATTCTAAAGTCAAAAATATTGCAGATAAAAAAAATTAAAGTAATATTTTATGTTGTTTGGTGATTAACAGAAGAAGAACATGCACGGTAACGCACAGAAGTTATTATTTTTAATCAGAGTCAAGATGTTTACTGTACTTTTTTTAAACTGCTAGTCTTTTAAAAATGGAGAATATTTCATAGGTGTTATAACTATAAAATATTGCTGTTTATTAATTAAATATGACTTAGGATACTTTGATAGGTGCAGTAGATGCCATTGTCACTACTCATTAACTGCTATTTTATTTTTATTTATTTATTTGAGTCAGACACAAAGTTCATAGAAAAGTGAAAACTATATATTTTTATACTTAAAGCCATTCTTTGTTATATCTTATGTGTGCAATTGACAACTTGGAAATACTATATATTATTTTTATTACTTTAATTTATTTTGGAGTAGTTGTAGTACTGAAAATATTTTATGGTTTTGGATTTTGTTTGCAGTTTATCCTTGATATTTGGTATTATAATATATTAATTAATAATTGAAGCTGTTATGTCAAAACTTTCAGGAAGAGGAGGCAAGTATTGTTGTTTGCCGCAATGTAACAGTTCAACAACCAAAGGATATTCTTTATTTAAAGTTCCAACTGGTGCACAGAAACGTACTGGGGTAGTTACTGACCAATGGGCTCAAGATTTTCATCAGGTAAATAAAACTAGTTTTGCTAGTTATTTTTGCATGTTTGAAGTGCTGGCCAACTATATTTCTACAGTTTATAATTACAATTGCCAAACTTTTAACTTTTTGCAAAATGTTTACTTTAATTTGTTTAAATAGCATAATTAGTCCTACACAACAAAAACAAACTGCATGACTATGCATTTTTTTTATTAAAATGTATCTTGTTTTCTTGGTTGTATTTGTTTACAAACAGCAGTTTTTCTAATTTTTTAAACCTAATATTTTATTTCTTAATCAAACCCCATATGACTGATGTAACATAACTCACATTTTTAACTTAAAACTTTTATTAGAAAAATTTTAAAGTAAGAGCTTTAGTCTTTAGTTTTCATGTGATAAACCATCCAGTAGTGATATTGAATGATGTTGTGTTTTAAGGCTATATTTCTTTCATTTACATAATATTATTTATCTTTTATGATTATTTTTAAAACTGTATATTATCAGTTATATGTGTCAGATTTGCAAGTACAAAGTTTATGTAACATTATTATCTCATTTAGGTCATTTTATCCTATAGAAATGACAAAGTTTTCAAACAAAGATTATTTGATGGAAAAGTTTTTATTTGCAATAAACACTTTAAAGAAAAAGATATTCTACAAACAGCCACTAAAAAGTGCTTAAAGTTGGGAGTTTTGCCATCACAAAATTTGCCCGTAAAATCACATCCTAGCAAAATTCCTCAAGAACGAAGGAGTATCATTAGACATTCCCAGCCATCTTTAGCTAATTACTCAAAATCTTTTGCTCAACAACCAACATCACTCAATGATATTTCTCAGCAATTTTCCCAAATGAAATTGTCGAAGTGGCGAATTTTTGTTGCAAATGACTTTGTTCATTTTACATATTACAGTAACATAGATCATCACCATATAGCAGATGTAAGTTTGCTAATTAAAGACAATTCAGTTGATAGTTCTGGCTTGGATTTTTCTACTTCATTTCATGGTAGATGTGCAGCAGAAATTACCAAACAACTGTCATTTGAAAATTTTAGTTTATGTGAGATGTTGGAGTTTTTAAAGCAACAGTTGATCTGCAAAGGCTATACAAGTGTTCCTAATCAATCTCAATGGATATGTTTGAATGGCTGCATTTCTTACCCCTGCAATGATAGAAGTTCAAAGTTTGTCTGCATTTATATTTGTACTCCAAACTTTAAATTATTTCATCTAGCAACTGTAATTTCTGTGTTTAATAGCCTACTAAACATTTTAAATTTTTTATGATGTATTGAACTTGTTTTGTAATTTCAAACCTAGCAGTTTTTTCTCACCCAAAAATATTCAAGCTTAAAAAACAAGCAGAAGCCGAGCATCATAAGCAAAGTTAATTAGCTTGTATGTACATGCATAGTTGAATGAAGCAAAGTAGGCAAAATGTTTGCTTGCTTTCAGCTGACACTAAATTGCAATATTGATCCACCTTTAGATGTGCCAGTGAAATATCATGTTTTTCTTGTGTTGCTGGATAAAAATTTACTTAACTGAAAACGCATTTAGAAAGTAAGCAAACTGGTGTGGTTAGTATTGCATAAACTAACGTAAAAGTTTTGTTAGTAGCACTTCAGGAGCACAGCAAATTTAGTTTTTTTTGATTTGCTCTAAACCATTTTACAGCTTATAACTATCAGTAATATTTTCTACTTTAAACAGGTTTTTCAGCAAAGATTGTCAAATTGTCTGTGATAAAAGTAATTCTGTATGTCAACAGTGCATGATGCTTCATGTGCGTCAAGTAGATAATGCAAAGCGCAATTATAAGAGGATGCAGCAAATTCAGCATAAAGTACTCCCAAGTCACAGTCCAATTACCACTGCTTGCGTTCAACGAGTAAAAGCAACCATCACTGCTCAGAAAGAAAGGTTTTTTTTTATTATCATACGTTAACTTGTGTATAATAAATTGTGACCAGCTGCACTACCACCTGAAGTTTTTAATACATTCTGTAAGATATCACTTTTTAAATTGTCTCTCCTCATATCCTTATATACCTGTGGTAAATATTCTCTTACATATACATCCTAGAACCACAGTTTAGACAAAGAAAAAGAAATTTTGGGCTGAAAAGGTGCAAATAAACTCAGAACATAATTTTTGATTAAGTTGTCTAATAATGCATTATACAGTGAAGACCTGGCTAACATATTTGTTAGCCCATTGCTGAAATTGTTCCTCTGCAATAGAAGGCTGAAAAGTAGCATTTCGAGTGTAAAGAAGATCCTACTGTTTGTGGACATTTGTTGCTTTTTTTGGCAACAATCAGCCTTCAACTCAACCATTTTATTTGTTAGTCATTTAATCACAGTGCTGTTGCAAAAGACGTGATAAAAATATATTTACGGTCTTTTTCACCTTTTTTATTTACAGAATTGGCAAATTAGAAGAAGAGTTTTTGAAGAAAGGTATTGATGTGGATGAAAATATATGCTGTATAGTAGAAAACTTAAAAGATGACCCTGTTGCTTCAAAGAATGACTTTCTCCGAGAATGGTGGTCTAAACAAAAAGAGTTGCAATCATTGGACAATAAAAGTAGTTATCGCTATCCACCTTCAATAATCCGGTAAGCTTGCTGTTTAAAATGAATTTTTTTTTTCAGATTTTCTTGTTTTCTTACTTTTGCTGTTAAGGTATTTGTTCACATATTGTCCTTCGTTATATGGCAGAGTACCTTCTCCCGGCTAATGCATTATTACTCAGGGTACCCGATGTGTAGGACACTTTGTTTATGGTCTTTGGTTTGTTCATAAGCGCCACAATGACAATTCGGGGAAGGAGGGAGACTTCATTAGTGCATGAACCAACAGAAGCGACCAACGCCAGATCGCAAGCCATTAAGTTTAATCCCAGTTGCTCTGGGTAAACCCCAAACCCATTTCAATAAGTCTGGTGCTGACCTTGCAAATTGAAGTAGGAAGTTCGGGCGTATTTTTTGACTAGCCTTTGTTATAAGCTTTTAGCTCACATTTGGCTTCTCGGTTATGAAGTTAAAAAAACGTTTCTGCATGGCTTTAGCCTCCAAGTCAGAAGGTATGTAGCAAGATTAGTCCTGCCCTGGCTTAAAGTGTATTTGTATGCCAAAGCCAAAAAACCAAATTCTTCAATTCACCTATATTAATTGCCCGCTACAAAGAATGATATTATTTTTTAAATAGATTTTGTTTAAAACTCCATGCAAAATCTGCAGCTGCTTACAAATCGGTACAAGAAATTTTGGTTCTTCCTTCTGAAAGAACTTTGCGACAAGCGCGAAACAACAACGAAGGCGATAAAATAGGCATTCAAACAGAAGTTGTTCAAAGAATCAAAAATGCAATTCATCATTGCACGCTCGAAAGTGATCGACTTGCTGTTCTTGCATTTGACGAAATGGCAATTAAAGGTAACCGTTGCATTTTGTGTTTGTTTTCAACAATTTTTTCTTTTACTTGAATATTTTACTGTTTAGTCATTATTACTTTGGGGCTACATACACAACAGCAGCAACTAGCACGACTATATGACATCGCTAAAAGAACTTGCATAATCTTACGTGCAATGTGATTGATTTTCAGAAGAGCTAGCGTTTTGCTCTGCTTCCGGTAAAATTGTCGGCTACGTTGACTTCGACGATGAAGCTGTTACAAGCTTATCGAAATCATCCCACGCAATTGCTTCAAATATGATAGCTTTTTTTTTAAGAGGTGATCATGGTTTGGTGCAAGTTTCTTTTGTTGAAATGCTGACTAAACACGTTTATTTAATAGGAATTACAAACAGCAACATAGATGGCGTCGTTGCTTTTTACCCCACCAAAAACATAAACTGCAGTGAGCTTTTTCATCTGCTTGTTGATGTACTCATAGAAATTCCGTTTCAGACTTCATGCATTATCACGGGTCTTCTGTGTAAGTTTTAAATAAATGTAGTTGTTAATTGTAGTTTCTTGAATTTATTATTAGTATTTTTTATTTCTACATTATGTATAGCAAATTTACATTCCATAAGTGTCCATTTCTTTTTTTTTTTTGTAGCGTTTGCATTTTAGGCAAAATGTTTAATTGTTGTTGTTCTATTAAACGTATTCGTAATTGTTGGTTTTATACTATTTATCAGCTAAATCATTTTATATAACATTTTTACAGTTGATGGTCTTTCTGCAAATCGAACGGTAATGAAGCTATTTTGCAATGAAGATGATGATGTACCTTTTCGCATGAAAAATCCGCTGAATCCCGACAGGCAACGTAGCTTGTTGTTGCTTCGTAACGCATAGTACTTAGATTTTTTTGTTTTCTAGATACATTTATTTCTTACCAGACCCTCCACACACATTAAAGTCATGTCGCAACAATTTGATTAATCCTAACAAAAGCTTGTGGAATGACGGAGATATTTGGATGCAACCGCTTAAAGATCTTATTCGGGTATTTCGTAGAAGCTATCAGCCACTTCAAGAATATTTATTTATATCAAATGTTCGATTGATTTTTAGGAGGATCTTTCTCGTGGCGAGTTACGGTTGTACCATAAGCTCACAGAGAAGCATGCCACTCCAAATTCTTGGGAAAAAATGAATGTCGCAATTGCTGCGCAAACAATGTCGGAAACAGTAGGTATGATTGAAGCCGGCATTATTTGTGCTTAATATTTCTAGTTTGTCTAAATTATACTTGTTTTCAGGTTTGGCATTACAACAAAAAGGTTATCCTGCCTTATCGACTTTTATCCTTTCTATCGATAAATGGTTCGATTGCATGAACGGAGGTTGGTACTTTTTAGATTTTATGTTAATGTTTTTCGTTTGATTTGTTACGTTGAATGTAACGTCGTAGCAAAACTTTTGCAATTGGGTTTGGGTTTATAATAAATAGAAGCCTTACTCTCCAACAACTGAGGTTGTTTAAAAGTTTTAGCTTGTTTGCCTTATTCTATTGCGTGCACTATGTTTTTTATTTTTTTTTATTTTTAGGTTTTCAAAACAGAAATTTCAAGGAAATGCGAAAGCCTTATTCTGACATTAATGATCCACGTTTGCAATGGCTGGAGAACGATTTTCCCACGTATCTTAGGAAGTGGAAAGAAGTTGTCGACAATCGACCTCTTGTGGGCAACGTAGACCGAAAAAAAATGTTCCTAACTCAGAAAACTGAAGAAGGGCTACTTGTGGCGTGCTTCTCTATGAGCGCTATTATCAAATCTTCATTAAACGCCGGCGCAAAATATGTTCTCGCTCGAAGAATTAATCAAGATCCATTAGAATCATACTTTGGGCATCAGCGCCAAAGAGGAAGACGTCACGATGCTCCCACCGTTCGAGACTTTGCGAGCAATTCAAGATACTTGGACATATTGAAACATACGCACATTGCTGGCTCTAATGTTCATGTCGAATAATTGTTGTTTATTGGTTCTTGGATGCTAAGGGGGATAATAGCTACAACCTTTCGCTTTTGTCTGCAAACTCATTTTTCTATATTTTGCTTAAACAACTTTGTTAATTACAATAAGGTTCAGCATGCCCTGTTTCTGCGCAAGTTGTGCATTAAAAAATAAACTGTATTGTACTTGAATTTAGTATCATAGCTCAAATGTTTAAATAAATATCAGGATTTATTCGTATTGCTGCAAAAACGAGATGTTTAACAAATCTATGCGATATAAAAAAACTAATGCAGATAAAGCGGGTAAATAGGCACTCTACGGTACCCGACACAACAAATAAAGCAAACGAGTACTACCGCAAATAGTTTACAATAGCAGAGAAATTGCGTGCATATATGATTTTGCTAGATTTAACTTAATATTTAGCTACAGTACTTATTATCAAGCGCATTTAGTCAGCTATAAATGCCTGCTAGCATAGACGTCCGCTGACCTGTTTTCAGGGGGAAGCAAAATTTCAAATACAGCAGTTTTTTTAATAAAGCCAATGGAAGCTTGAAGTTAAGAAACTCACTTCAGAATAAAAACTTTTTTTACTCATTTAGTAGCAAAACATGAATGGACGAAAACAACACAAACGAGTATTGATGAAGTAGACTAACTTTTTGCGAGCATAGTGTATAAGTAGGCTGTTGAAGCAAATTGACAATTTAAAAAGTTTACCTTTTGAGTTGCAATTATTTTTACAGGTATATTTAATTTTTTAGAGTAAACTTTTTTCTCTTTTGAAAGATAGGAAAAAAAAACAATTACAAATCAACGAGTATAACGCTTTACTTTTTTGGAAAACTACGCTTTAAAGCTCGGCGAATACTTCCGTTTTTTTGTGCCAAACTTAATTTTTTTGTGATTTGGTAAAATTGCAGTTTGTGCTTACAGGAAATGTGGCATCGCAGTCGAATATAGCGCTGCAGCAAACTGCTAGCAGTAGCTGCGTTTTCCGGATGTAAGCCAGCAAAAAATGAATGTTTTTGCTTAAGAGCGTTAACAATAGTACTAACATCAACACTACGAAGACACCGCTGTTTTCGCAGTTCTTTTTCACAGTCTAAAATCAAATCGTAAAAAATTAAATTTGGAACTATCAAACCCCTGTTGGTTGTAAGAAAGCGAAAATGATAAACTTCAGGAAAGTCTGAGGATTCTGAGGAAGTATGACTTTGACAGTAGCTTCTTTCTTCACCTTTAAATTTCGTTATTCCCCACTTCAAAACAGCCCCAGCAAGATAAAACACAATTGACTTGTCTGTGTCAGTAAGAAAAACTTCTTGCGAAAATTTTCCATCCAAAACATCTATTTTTCAAAGGATTTTGGTAACTACAGCTTTTAAAATGCGCTTTATGTCAGCTTCTTGTAGATTCGTCCCTGAAGTGTAAAACTTTTGCAAAGTAGTAGCATACATTTTCAATCTAGTTTGTCCTGTTTTATATATAAACAACTCAATATCAGGAACAACATGGTCCATGAAAAATTTAAAGTTGGCATTTGAATTAGAAATCTTCACTTCATTAATAACTGTTTGCACAATTTCAGCAATATCAAAATCTGGCAAAGGCTGATGATCACACTCTGATTCCTGAAAATACAGTAACAACCAATAAAGAAAAAAAGGAAGTAGCAAATTAACAGTTTTGCAACATTCATGATTATTATTGATTGCAGGTAATGTCCTCTATTTTGCATTATAATCATAGCAAAGTACTTTCCATAATGACTACCAAATAAACTTTACATATAAATAAAGTAGATGATATAAATATATATATAGTAGAAGTGGAAAGACTGGCAATAAAGAGCTCAATGAAAACTCTGAGCAGTAAATAAATTAAATTACAAGAGCCACTTAGAGAATTTATTTAAACTCTAATTATGCTAAAATATAATTAATGCTAAAATAAATTTTGTGGTCTGAAATTTAATTATATGTATATATACATACAGGCCTATATATATTGCAAGAGTAAATCGATCTTCCTTGCAGAGTGCTCAATGAAAAAATCAGAGCAATTTAATACGAAATTTATTTAATCACTGTTTAAAAACCACAACAGTCTGTTTCATCCTTAGAATCATCAGGTGGTTACTTTTAATTCTATTTGAATAAGTAAACACCTGACGATTCTAAAGATGAAACAGACTGTTGTGCTTTTAACTTATATAGTGTAGTGTTAAATAAATTTAATATACTTGCTCTAACCATGTGTTATTGAGCACTGTACCGGCAAAGTGAAACATTACTGGTTTATATATATATATATATATATATGTAATATAAAATTTATTCAATTACTGTTATAACACCACAGAAGTCTGTTTCATCCTATAGAATCATCAGGTGGTTAATTAAAAGTAATTGAGCACTCTGCAAGGAAGATCAATTCACTCCTGTAATATATCTATATATATATACAAAATCACTAAACTATTTTATAGGCCTAATTGTTTTAGAACTGTAAGGTTTTGCAAGGTATATTTAGATATATCAGCATAAAAAATTGGTTCTTGATTTCATTTTTGATGTGAATTACATACAGAATTGTCTTATGAAATAATGTAACTGTATTGGATGTACTTACATTACTGTTTGATGGAAGTTCATCAATTAGAATAAAAACTTCACTTACATCCATGGAAAGTAATTGGTGTAAATCCATTAAATCATTGTTTTCAACCATGATTTTAAACAATTTAGATTATATATCGCAATCAGTTTCAACCAATAGCCTAAAGTAAAAGCAATTAAATTAAGCAAACCTGACATATTAAGCAGGGAAATAAATAATTTGTAACTAAATGAAATTTCAGGACTAATTTTTTTTTAACACAAATTATTCTAAAAACTCATGTCAATATTATTTCAAATGCAAAAATTTATTCAAAAACGATTGAAATTTTTATTTTAATATTTAGCATATATTCTGACAAATTTCTAAGCTTAATATTGGAAAATATACTCCTGCACAATGTTAAAAATTAAGCCGCCTTATCTCCTTTTTTGTAACAAAAACATGAAAACTTAGCTTACTAACAAGAAAAAAATGCATTTAAACATAAAACTGCAAAAATATACATATGCATTTATCAATATTCTTTTCAATTCACGAGCATAATTTAATAATTGCCCATTTCATTTTAACATGTAACTTGACTGACTTATTTTGTGTTACACCGTTACTAGGTGGCGCTGTCAACGACAACATCGACAAGATTTCCTATTGAGCTTCCAGACTATATATATAGCGACTATGGGTTAAGTTAGGCCGGGATTTGCTTTAACAATATCGATTTTTCTACAAATGCGACTTTTAATTATAAAAGAAAAACTAGCCACAAGTGTCAGGTAAGAGCAATAAACTCAAAATAAATGCCAGGAATAAAACATTTTGAACATCAAAAATAATTTTATAATATAAAAATTTGTCTTCTAGTATTTGAAATTAATTGATTGCTAAAAAATTGACTCGGATTCCAGTCCGACTCCATTGCAAATTAACAAAAACCGACTCTGGCTTTAGTCAGACTCCGACTCCAGTCCATGCTCATCTCTAATGTGGTGATAAATAACTCACAAAAAGTGTTTCCACTCTCTATCGTGATCCAGATGCAAGTTACAAGATGTTCCATTTAAGGAACAATGGCAGTTTACCAGATACTTTTGGCATAAATTTACATGCAAAAAATGAACCACATACAAACACTCGTCATCAATGTCAACGAAATAAGAGAAAACATAAGGTTAAAAATTGTATAAATTGCTGTTGTGAAAAAATCATAATATAGCCTAACTGTATTTTTTTTTATTTACATGATGCGTTGGGGTCGTGATAATTTTTGAAACAGAGCTTTCCCCTTTCGTGCATGAAGACGAACGTCACATTTGACACCGACAGTTTTAGTGTTTTTCTTGCAGATTTTGCATTGCCCTTGCGTTTTTGAGCCTAACAAGTGATTTAGTCAGTCAAATTGTGCTTCTGCAGGTAAGCCTGCTGAACTTCCCGACACTCTTTTGTTTTCTTGTTCTGCTTTTAGCAAGCAGAGGGCAATATGTCTTCCGAATTCCAAATGAGATAACTTGTTTTTTTTTAACTGACAATGGATTCTCCATGCTGCCACAACTGAAACATATAGCAAATGTATAAAGAGAGGTCAGTACCATTTTTTCCCACAAATTATGAGGAGATAGAAATCGAGTAAGCGGTCCATAAGGTCTACACTACCCATAACTTTATTGTGTGAATTGATAAGAAGTGGCCATGTAGCCTCCTTTATGCCGCCTTTTACCCGACGATTCACATTGTGCAAAGGACTGTCAGTTTCCCAGTTGCTTGCCATAATCAATACGGAATTGTTAAGCCATTTAGCCACAAAAACTTTTCCGTTAGTGCAATAATTAAAATTTCTTTGCTTCGTCTTTTTGAGTTCCTTTGATCCAATAAGTTTTTTATTCGCTTCTCCTGTTCTATTCTTTCCGATTGTTCCTGTGGCCAACATCTTTTTCTGCCAATTCACACATCAGTTTATAGCTGCTAAAGAAATTATCAAAATATAATTTATGATTCAAGACATTGGAATTTTTAGTACTAACGCCAACTATTGTATTGATCACTTTTTTTCTCAAAGATTCCTTCTGTGCTGTCGCAGTTAGCTCTTTTCCTTGGTAAATCTTTAGATGATATGGATAGCCATCATTTCCACACAAGCCTTAGATTTTTTAGCCAAAACCTATTGGCTTCCCACGTATAAACATTTTGGCATTGTGTCTCCCTAAGTAGGGCACCATGGACTCATCCACACTTAAAAGTTTATGGAATACACCCAGCTGGATAAGGTTGCTATTTAGGATTTGATACAGGGATGAGATTTGCTCATTTTGTTGCCCTCTTTGAGATTTTGATTGTCAACAATATGAAAGAATTACTTGATAGCAAAACAGCGGTTTCTACTCATTGTGTTGTACACAGCAGGTACACCTAAATCAGGCTGTGTCGACCAATAATGTTGCTCTTGGGGTAAAGAGTGATAGCCAGATAACAAGATAATTCCCAAAAACTTACGCACATCACCATCTGACGCAAAAAAATTGGGACTGTTTTTATCGCGCTGCGCATACAAATTAGTCTGTAGAACAACATGGCCCAATATTTTGCATGAAAAAATCTTTTCCCACTTTTGGTATGGTGTGGAACCATTCAACAATAAAATGTTTTCCGTCCGATTGCTCCTTGATGGTGAAAAACCTTTGTCTAAACTAACGCTTGTCTTCCATTTTGATACATATTTTTGGGATTTCTTTTTAGGCGGTGACAGTGACATTTCCAGGTCGTCGTCGCTGTCAATTTTTTCCTATGTTTTGATTTCTCCTGCTGGTTCAAACATCTCTTTTGTGTCACTGATGACATCTTCACAGTCGCTTTTCTTACTTCCTAAATCACCGTTAATTGGCGGAAGTACAACAATGTTTACTATGTTTTTATTATTTTCGATAGCGTCGTATGGTTCAGCAATAGTAGTTTCTTTTGTTGCTCTTTTTGTTTCATAAAAACTTCTCACAATGATATTGAAATTGCTTTGAACTTCTGTTTAAACCAGGAATGTCCAATCTGCGGCTCATTTAAGATACTGGTGCGGCGCAGTGACAATTTCCAGTTTTCTGGCTATAATGAAGATTACGAAGAAGAGTTCCGCGATATTGCTGAAAAACATTTGGGGCGGAAATCGATAAATAAGAGGAGATTCTAGAAGACTTTTTTTTTTAGAAAACATCTCAATTTTGGGACAAAACTTGAGAAATCGGAGCAAGATTCTGCGCAAACAGCTTTTTGCAGACCAGTGACTACGGCTCGATATGAAATTTGACTCAACTTCGAAAACGGGTTGGACATCCCTGTTTAAACATAAGTATTTTACATTTCAAGAAAAATTTTATCAATAAATATTTGGTGTTCCAATGGGCTCCCCTATTTCTGTTACTTTTGCAAATTTGGTTATGGAGCACATTGAGATCAAAGCAATAAAATCTTTTTTCTTCCCTACAATATTATGGACAAGATTTGTAGATGATACATTTGTCATAGTAAAATCAGATATGGTGTAAAGTTTTTTTTGCTCATGTAAATAGCATTGAAGCAAGCATCAAATTTACCATCGAATATGAAAAAAAAGACACTTTGCCATTCCTAGATATATTGGTCATGAAAAAGAAAGGTGGAATATTAACGACTAAAATATATAGAAAAGAAACCAATACCAACCGTTATTTGAATTACGATTCTTGTCATTTAGCCTACAGCAACAAAAGCAAGCTATTATTATTAGTTTATTAACTAGAGCATCTAAACTAATTACGGATTCGAAAGATTTTAAAGAAGAAAAAGAAATGCTGCAAAATGCGTTGGAAGATAACAACTACCCAAATTGGCCTATAATTATATTGAACTTAAAACATTTAATCGATTTAATCGATTTAAATTCTAATCGATTTAAATTTAATACATGTAATCAATTTAAATTCAGCAAAACTGAAAAACAAGAAAAAGCAATAACTACCAAAGAATTGTAACCCTACCCTATTTGGAAGATATAATTGAAATTTTAAACAGTATAATTACAAAACAAAATATTAGAGTATACACAAACCTCTTTAAACAATTAAGCAAATTTTACCCAATTTAAAAGTTCCAATTGAACCAAAGCAACAACAAGGAGTAATTTATGAAATTCCGTGTTTAAATTGTGATGGCATTTACATAGGTAAAACTAATAGGACATTTTGTACAAGATGTAAAGAATACATGCATGATGTGAATCCAAAAAATCTAGCACGATTAGAAAATAATGATATGAACAAAAACTCTGCTCTGGTGAAACATGTATATTCACAAAATCATCATACGGCTTGGAATAACTCAAAAATTTTAGAATAAGAAAAAGATTATACAAGAAGATTTTTAGAGTCTTTTTGTATTCATTCAAATAATTATACTTTTAATGACAAAACCAATTGTTTTTATCCACCTGCTTATCATACTTTAAAATTTTTAATTCGTTAGATGTCGTTTTAGATTACAAATCTACTTTTATTTTTTATTTTTTTGCACCACTATGATTTTATTGCAGATAATGTTTGTGTTTCATTTAATCTCTTGATGAAGGTTTACTGAGTTTATTGTGTACCAAAACGTTGAGTTTTAATTATTGTTTTTATCTTTTAATAAAGAATTAACAGCAGTTTAGACTTTGATTTTACCAGAAGATCATGAACAAAGATTTTAATAATATACCTGGTATCAAGAACAAAAAATTTATTTTCTTCTTGTTAGGTCCTGACAAAAAATATTAAAACGTTTGTCCATATCAGCAATAAAATCTTATTTCCTTTGCAAAAAATTTCATTTCTCCTTTTCTTTGACCAAACGTCCAGCATGCTAAATTTCTTGATTAGATTCTGCAGCTGCTTAGTAATTGTTAAGGGAAGGAGACAGTAAATATTACACCACAGATATCTTTTTTCTAGCTCATTTGCAACAATTCTAGCAGCAACTGCTTGCCAAGACCATCAAGCGGGGAATGTGCAGTAAAGTGTCATTTCCATGAACACAACAGAATGCCTCGAATATGTTTTGAACCGAGACCATGTCGATCACAATCACGGTGCTTTAACCACTCAACCACGCTGCCGGAAATTTAAAATAATCCCTCTTCAACTCATAAGTTTCAGCTAGTTATTTAAGGAAAAAGATCTTTTTTAATGTGAAAGATTAAAAACAGTGTTAACAGAATAAAAAAATAAAAAATAGATTAAATCAAAATAAATAAAAGAAATTTTAACTTAATTAGAAATTAACTAACAACCTTCTTTTGAAGTTTATTAATGACAACATATCAACAACAATGATGACCATATGCATTTTAATTTAACTATGGTAGAAATAATTTGATGTTTTGTTAAAAACTGATACATTATACGATTTGCAGGCAGCTAACTTATAACTAAGAAATTTACTCAAAATGAAGGCAGAACTGAAAGGAAAACGGTAGTCAGGGATCCCATACTGACAAATAAACTCTAATCTAATGGTTTCTATATTACAGTTTAAATAGACATACAAGCTACGAAACCAATTAGCCAAAAAATTTAAATAGGCATGCAACTTATAAAATGCCAACTGTTAGTTTTAAACCATAGTTATAGTTGATGGTTGGATATTAATTATAATTATTTTACAGTTCTACTTGGTGAGGTTGCACTTGACTCTATAACTTTTTGGTCTTTTTTTGTTTCTTTGCTGAGTAACAACATTATCACAAATTATTTTACACAGTATTTTGATTGTATTCTACTGTTAACTATTTCGTTATTGTTGAAATAAACTGAGTAATTGATTATTGACATAGCACTTTTAGTGTAAAGTTAAAATAAAAATGATTTTTTAAAAAAATATTTATAGAAAAAATCTTTTCTTGTGTAACTATTTAGGAAAACCAATTTACTTTACGAGATGTTTTAATAGGGGGGCACGTTTGTGACCTTTTTAAGGGGGCCCAGTGCTACCGCTACGTTTGCTGCTACTAAAGCAATCACTGGTTGTAAAAAATACTAAAAAAAGATTTGACATATACTTTTAAGAACTCAATAACACGTAACAAACTTAAAAAATTATTTTTTGTCAGTAGTTGTGCTGATATTTATTTTAAAGCTTTTTTGTTTCCATATCCACATCCCACCAAATAAAAACAAGGTCAAAAAAAGTGATGTTGCGTTATTTTACATTCAATATTATATAAATAAAACACTACGTATTAAAAAAAAAAAAAAAACTTTCTTACTGCATAAAAACTTTTAATTAGAAATAAATGCCGCCGTTTTTGTTCAATAATGTTTTGAGAAGAAAATTAAACAATAAAAACCTTAAAAAATTAGTACAAAAAAAGTTTGTAAAGGTCAATTTACTGCTTATACTATTTTCAGTAGTCTTTTATTCTTGTGAGAAGGTTTAGTTTTATCATATTGTTACTTTCCTATGATTTATTGTTACTTTCCTATGATATTGTTACTTTCCTATGATAAGTTTGCCTGTCTGGGTGATCTGTAAAGCTGTGTTGGCTAGAGTTTTTATCTCTCCTGTTAGGAATGTCCATGCCAAAGTGGTTTGCAGATACAGACCAGAAAAAAGGCTGTTCACAAAATGGCAACTAAAACCTGAGCAGACTGTGTTCAAAAGCTGTGGTAAGCAAGCAGTCTACTAGAAGGAAATCTCTTACATAAAATTCCCTTGCTGTAGGGTACACTGCAAAACTATGATATGTTACCTAGAACGTTTTTTCATGCTGCCTCGAGCGTCGTCCAGATTAAATAAGTCCGCTTTTAGGTACTTTGCTAAAGTATCTGTTTGAAAAGTACTTTCCTAAATAAGTCAGCCTTGTCGAGGGTATGAAACTGGTGATTGATTTTCAGTCACTACAAATTGGCTCATTTTTGCTTCCTGTCTGATCTTTATTGGCTAAAGCTCTTGCTTTATCCGGTGAAAAAAAATTTGTCTCTGGCTTCTCGAAAGTCAATTTTTTAGTTTGCTCACAAACTGGGTCATCAGATTCCTGCTTCTCGTGGGCGACATACACTCAAGCCCTGGACCACAAACACATAAATAGTATTGTAACATTTGTCTCAAACCTGTCACTAAACGTGAAACATCTATTTTATGTAACTACACAAAGCACTGGGAGTATTTAAAATGCTCCCAAATCACAACAAAGAACTACAACAATTCATGGTAATGCACACTTTATAGCACTTTTAACCACAGAAAAAAAACAAACAAAACATCACCAAAGAACTTTTCAAGGTCCTGCAACTAAATGCAAATGACATCCGCAACAAAACAGATAAAATACAACTATTCATTAAAAATACACAAGCAGATGTTATAAAAGTACAAAAGACAAAACTCAATCATTTCCATAAAACACCAAACATTCATAACTTTACATCTATCAGAACAGACAGCACTTACAAACAAGGAGGAGGCCTCCTGAGTGACATTAAAAGCAACATCAAGTTTTTTCAGCTAAATTCATCAAACACCTTTCCCATTTAATTACAAGTCATCAAAATCCACCTTTCTACATCATATAACCAACATGTACATTCCACCAAGCTATTAAAGACAGAAGACTCAATTAAATCCAGCACATTTACAACTATAACAAATCTTCCAAACACAGTCATCACAGCAGATACCAATGCTCACTTACTATTATAGTATTCGCCAAGGAAAGACCTTAGAAGAGAACTAATCAAAGACATCCTGCTTAACTTCAATCACATCATACTAAATACAAACACTTCAACTTGTCTACCACTCAATCAAACACAGCAACTTACTTTACCAGACATCACTGGTGCTACAGCGGACTGGCATGACTACACAATCTGGCATAGAATCCACTCTCTCACATCTGATCATTTACTTTTACTCACCACCCTCAGTATACAGCACAAGATCAAAACAACTCGCTTTCACTTCACTAAAACAATAACAAACTACCAAAAGGCCAATAGGACGTCATTCAAACAAGATATAAAGAATCTTATCTCCTAAACATCCCACAGCACACATGTTCATGAGGAAAATAAGCGAACACCATCAAGACAATTTTGGATGCTGACAGACTTTTCATCCCTAAAAAAATCACAACAGCACAAGTCACACCCACTTATTTATGCATATCCACAAGGTTATTCATCACAGTAACCATATTTGCAAACAAAATAGATTAGACACAGCAATAATTTCTCTTAACAATCACATAAACAAACAAATACATAAACAAAAAACACTCAAATGGAAACAACATCTTGACAAATTTAATTACGAACACAATCTACACTCCATGTGGGGCACCATAGCAAAACCATTCAACAAAAACCCACCCACAAAACAGAACAGACGCATTCCCTTCGAAACTAAAACAACCATGGCTGGCATAGATAAAATAAAAGTTTTAAACAAACAATTTATGAACGTCACTCCATATAGCACGAACAAAATCAACAGGCACATATACCATTCAATGAAGGCCCTTCCCACCGAGAAAATACGACTTACTACTACACAAATGCAATTAGTCATCTCAAAAAGCACAAACAACAATTCCAATGGACCTGATGGAATAAACATTAGACACTTCAAACTTTTGAGGGACTTGCCATCAGATAGCTCGCAAACATGTACAACATTGCCCTCAACACTAAGGCAATACCCCATTTTTTTAAATGCGCAACAATCATCTCCATTACAAAACCAAACAAAGACTGCAACATTGGCACAAACTACCAACCCATATCATACTTATCACTCATTTCCAAAACACTAGAGAAAATGCTACTATCATACATAACAAAAAATATTTAAAGTCATTTCTCATCAACATGGATTCAAACGTAAACACACATTTCTTCGCACAACACTTTCCACTAAATCACAAAAGGCTTCAACAACCCAAGGCCTTCACAACAAATTGTTGCTGTAGCTTTGAACATAAGCAAGGCCTTTGACACAGTGAACATACACAAACTTATACACAAAATCACACTAACAAGCATTCATAACATCATCAAGCTTATAGCCAACTACATAAAAGGACGACAAGCATGCACTCAATACAATAACATACTATCAAAGCTCAAACGAATCAACACCTAAATACCACAAGATGGACTCTGTCTCCAACATTATTCAGCATTTACATCTCTGTCATTACAATCCCCATAAAGACGTACAAATCACAACGTATGCTGATAACATAACAATCACTGCATCTCACACCAAAACACCGTAAGGCTCAACTACTCATTCAACCACGCCTTCATAAAATCTATAAATTGGCCATCATTAATAATCTTTATATAAACACAGAAAAAACTATCATCACACTTTTTACGCCAGACCAAGTTGAATATGACACAAGTCTATAACTTAAATTAAACAACCAAACACTACCAATAACAAAACATCCAAAACTTCTTGGAACGAGTTTAGACCCAAAACTGACATTTTCACAAAATATAAACATCACCATCACTAAAACAAAACAAACGCTTAGCATTCTGAAAACACTGACTTCCACCAAGTGGGGTAAATAAAAAGAAATATTTTTTTACATTAAAAGCTATCACTCGCCCTTTTTTGAAATATGCAAACACCATATTGAGCCCTATCATATCAAACACTAACAACAAAAACTGTAAACCAATCAGAACACAGCTTAGGGAATTACTACTGCCTGCACGCGAGATACAAATACGCAACACTTACACGACAAAACCAAGGTCTTTGCAATCTACACTCATCTCAAGCTTCATGCTACTCAACTTAAACGACTGACTCAAACACAAACACACCCTTTATGTGATCTTCATGCATAAATCAGAAACATGAAAGCCACAATCTTTCATAACAATGAGCACATAAATATCATCTCAGAACCAGACAAAACGCTTAAAAAATGTAAAGAAAACCTCAAACACATTCACATTACCATAACTTCACAATACCTCAAATCTAAAAAAAACAACAAAAGTACTAACATAACACCTTATGACATTAGTTCGTCAGAACAAACATTCTTACGTCATAAGCCTATACTGTAAAACTGGCACAACTCAAAGCCAATGAATCATTTTTGCAAAGTCACTTACATACGTATAGTAAATCCTGAAACTTACATGGAACAATGCTCACTATGCGTTTCACACACGCATGACACAAATCACCGCTTTAATTGTGGTCAAATACCAACACAACACAACACCATTAGTCTGAAGAAAAAGCCTTTAAAAGCAGTAGAGGTAATCCAAAAGTGGGAATCTAGAATGGCTTTTTAGAGGGGTTAAAAACTAACTAATACAAAATATCCTTGCAAGAAGGGAAACAACAAAAACAACAACCATATTGTTAAGTTTTTGATTGATTTTAGTATTTTTCACACTTACCTGCACATCGACCGCTTGCTAGCTGATATCCTTCATCACAAGTACACTGGTTGGGTCCCGTACAGCGACTATGTTCACCACATGGTGGATCGATACAAGCAGCTTTAAAAAAGTTTTATATAAAATCACATAATTAATTATAAAACTATGAGCTAACTATTTTTGTTTTATAACAATCTACTCGTTAGCACTTAAGCATCAGAAGCAGTCATTTTGACGGTTTTCCGATTTTTTTACTCCAGATCAAACAATATTTAAAAAATTAAAAGTATTAAAAGTCAAAATCTACTTCATAGCACTTTTTTAAAATGGTTCTAAAAAAAAGCTTAAATTTAATGTGAGTTACAAAATAACAATTATTAAATAAAATCAAATGGTTAAACAAACCTCTTTGTTATGATCAACATCGTTTATAACGTCGAAGCAATTAAATAACGCGCAACCGTCAAGCGGTAACCTTAAAGATTTTTTACAGATTCCAACAGTTAGAAATTTTATTTATATCATATTTATAAATTAATGTGTTTGTGATTTAGATTTTCTTGTTCGGATTCCAAAGGAAAGATCTTAGATAATATTTGAAGTCTTTCGCTCCCGATGGGTGGGATCCCACCCGTAACTTTTTTTTCAAAAATTGTTATTTTTCCAAAGTCATGTAATTATTAAAAAAAATGTTTATAGCAGTGGTTCTTAACCAAGGGTGCGAGCTTGGACTTTCAGGGGTGCGAATTCTTTTGTAGAATTTTAAATCAAGTGCAAGTTGTAAATATAAAAGAAGCATTCGCATAAAAAAAATATTAATGTTAGTCACGGACTGTTTAAATCATTATGATTACTGTTATTTTATTTATTCGGTCATAATTTTTAGATAGTGCTGTATCAATCTGCTTACTATATAAATTTTTGGTTGCATAACTGTAAGTTTGTTTCTTTTTTTATCCTAAGAGCAACGCATTTTTTTCTGGAACGTTCTAGTAGACTTTCTATGATAATTTTGACTTTTATCTTTCTTGTTTCTTTCTTTTTCTTGTAGTCTCGAAATTTCTTCTAATTCTTTGGAAATTTAACCTTTTCTAGAATGTGTACAGTTAGCTATAAAAGCAAGCTTTCTTCATGGATCATTATTGTTAGAAGCGCGTAGACTGGCGTAGAGTTAATAGCTTATGTGTAAAAGCGTCTTGATTATTTCTGAGCTAGCTTAAGTTCTTGTCCCATTTGCAACGATCTACCTATGTGAGAGAAGCTTCTCTGGCCTTCTCCATATAAAGACCCTGCAGGGAAATCGGCTGAATGCCCAGCATGATATTTGGGTGTCCCTCAGCTCCAAGAAACTTCAATTTGAAATTATTATAGAACAAAAGTAGCAGCAAAGAAGTCACTGACAAATATTTGTTGTGCAAGATCTGTTTGTGTTGAAAAAATCAGTGATTTTATATATATATGTAGTAATTCTGATTGAATTTGCATTGGTTGTAAAAATGTGAACATATCTTAAGGGTAATTTTAATGCATTTAAGTTATAGGCGGGGGTTGCAAAATAATAAAAAAACAACTAAGGTACCCTAATGCACATCTTGTGTCAAGGCGTGCGAACTTTTTTCAATTACACTTAAGGGGTGGAGATTTTCTAAAACAGGGATGTCAAACTCGTTAAGGCTCAAGGGCCACATAGAGGTAAATCTATTCTCAAGTGGGCCGGACCAGAATAATAGTGTTACAATAAAAATTACAACTTTAAATTGTTTTTGTTTTGTTTTAATACCGTTTAAAATATGATAAACACAACATCAATATAAATTATAATTTATTTCAATTTTTTTTCAAATTTTAAGATAAAAAATATTCAAACACATAAGGTTCAGATATTTATAGAACTAGAACAGTGTCACAAACAAAATAACTAAATGAAGGTGTCTTTGGCAGCACTTTGAGTAGAATTGAATTATTTATTTTGCTCCTGATACCTGGCATCTTTTGGCTTTCATTAGCGCATCAATATCAGTAGGAACATTCTGAGTGACAGTTAATTTCAGGATGTGATTTAAGTTAGTGTGCGTGAGCCTTGAACGCAAATTGGTTTTATTAACGCTCATTACACAGAAGACCTGCTCACAAAGATATGTGGTTTCAAGCATGGACAACAGCTTTGCAGCAAGGGCTGTTAAGTTAGGGTAACCTGGAAAAAGGTATTGATAAAATTTGTTTAAGTTATTTTCAGCAAATTTGTTTTTAAAATCCGATTCATACCGCAAGTCAATTATTTCAAGTTGAATGTTGACAGGCAGATCAAAAGGATTCACTGTGAAAGGATAAAAAAATTGAATTCCTTTACCAGTTCACTAAAAATCTGAAAACGTTGCTCAAATTCTTGTAACAGTCCTGTGATTTTATCTTTAAACCGCTATATGTCTATTATTCCTTGGATCAAGCACAAATATTTCAGACAGGGGAAGTGAGCCGCATCACCATTTGGGAGTTTTGTCTTCAACATTGAAAGCTTCAACTTAAAAGCAACTATGTTATTATAGAACTGTGTTACAATTTCGTTGCACCCTTGTAGTTGTTTGTTCAAGGTGTTCAGGTGCTCGGTAACATCTACCATAAATGCAAGGTTCTCCATCCATTCTCTGGAGTGAAATTTTAACACCGGTTTGTCTTTTGCTTCCATTAACTTCTCTACTTCTTCTAGTAAGCCATAAAAATACCTCAGCACAACACTTCTACAACAACAACCTAACCATCTTTCCTCAGTGTGATATGGCAACCCATAGATGTGGTCTTTCTCTTTAAGTAGGCTATCAAACTGACGGTGATTTAGACTTCTAGATTATATGAAATTCAGTGTTTCAATGATTATCTTCATGATGTTATCCATTTTCAATGAATTGCAACACAGAGCCTCCTGATGTAAAATATAGTGAAAATTCCAAAAATCAGATCCTGCTCTTGCAGATTGAACTTTCTCTCTAAACATTGTTACAACACCTGCTTTTCTACTAATCATTGCGAGTGCGCCATCAGTAGCCAGGCTGATAGCGTGAAACCAGTCCACTTCAAATCTATTCAGAGCGTCAACGAGTGAGGTGATAATATCAGCGGCTGAGTTGTACTTGACATTGGCACCATCTCCACGAACTCTTCAAAAACAATCAATGTCTTTTCGACTTCACGGATGAAAATAACCAATTGTGCAACACGGTAATGTCCGTGCTTTCATCAATTGCAACTGAAAAGGCAATAAATTTTTTATTTTGTTTTTTGATTGGCTCTTTAAATTTGCAGAGAGATCGGAAATCCTGTCTACGATAGTGTTTCTTGTCAGATTTATACCTGTATTAGCAAAAGCCTGCCGCTTTTCAGGAACCTCTGCTGCCCTTAGCATACATGTTTTAGTAAATTCATCTTCACTAAATGGTGTTGAAGACAACGCTATTTTGTAAGCGATGCGGTAGCTAGCTTTCACAGCAGAATCATTGATGTCTCGACTGTGAGTAAAAACAGACTTCTGATTTTTCAGACACTGCAACAGTTCATCCAGCTTTTATTTTCTCTGTAATCCTTAAAATTTTTCATATTTGTGGGCATGAAGACTTGCATAGTGACAACGAAGGTTATATTCTTTCAGCACAGCAATTTTCTGTAAACAAATCAAACAAACTGCTTTTTCATTCATTTTTGTAAAAAAATAAGATAATAACTATTTTTCTTGAAGCATTCCGCACTCTGAATCTACTTTTCACTTATTTGATAACGACATGTTGGGGAAAAAGTTTGAAAATCATATAATGCTGAAAGAAGAAAACGTAAAAAATAGAAAAAAAACCCAGAGCTAATTTATACACTTTTACTGAAACTGAGTAAAGCTACATTCAAAATAGCATATAAATGTTTAAAATGGAATACTAAAATCCAAAAAGTTAGAAAAATAGTTTATAAATGCAGAAAAAATTTATGACAATAAAAATTCCCAAATTAAATAAAGTAAACTGTAAATCTCAATTATAAAAATCTCATAAAATCTATCTACAATTTTTTAGCTCTCTTAAACCGGCTTGTCTAAAATATAGGCAAGTAGTTTATGCTCTGTTGCGTCACAGCACTTAAACAACTTATAAAAATTTTTGATACAATTAAAAACCTGTGGCTTAAAACATAAGCTTAAAGCATGAAACCCGGGGGCCCGATTAAGCACGTTTGCGGACCGGATTTGGCCTGCAGGCCATACGTTTGACACCCCTTCTCTAAAAGGTTAAGAACCACTGGTTTACAGTAACAACAAAAGAACTATTCCTCTTCAACATGTGTGAATTGCACTAGTTTGTGTGGAAGATGAAATTTTTGATGGCAGCGATAAACACCTAAACGCTGTAGTAGAAGGACTCGCAAGTTTAGTTTCCTGTTACAGGTGTATTTTTTTGCAAAATCATTAAATACCCATTTATAACTATTCATCGATGTATACATACCGTGTTGAATGAAAGAAACAAGAGAATGTTAACTACTTTTGCGAAAAATTAAATTTTTAATTTTGTTGGAATCTCACCCATTCTGTTTTAAAGGTCGGAGTTAGCTAGTAATCTCTATTTTTATTTGTTGTTCACTTATACTTTTAAATGAATTAATAAGAAAGGTAATTTTATAACCCCATATAATTATTTGAAATTGTTATATATATGCAAGAAAAAATCTTGTTGGACTGAGGTTGGTCGGTTGAAAATGGTCTTATGCAGTTGATGAAGTCTTATGAAAGATCATGCTTGTGTAATTGTAAAAGCCAATCGTAGAGGACTACCCAAGAATTTGATGTTTGATAAACAAATAAAACGAGGAAATATTTTGAAGAGATGTCATTGGTGGAACGGCCAAATACGAAACCTGTAATGATGTTATCCACAATTGATTTAGGCAATCCTGATATTACTGCATCTATAACAAAAAGTCTAAAAGCTCAAGATAGTACTGTAGAGTCGAAATAAGAATTTCACCAATGGTTCAAAAATACAATATGTTTATGAAAAGAACTGATCGACCGGATGAAAAAACAACAGTTATGTACGTATATGACCAAAAACGTCCATTCACGTCCTACTGCAGATTGGACGTTTGGGACTTCATTGATATTGGAATCCTCAATTCATTCATTTTTTATCAAAAGATTGTGCAAACAAAGTTTCATAAGAGTAAAGAAGATAAAATTATCAAAACGCAAAAGGATTTTAAGAGAGCCGTAGCTAATGTATTGATTGAAAATTTTTCGTCTAAGAAGAAAAACTGTTTCAAAATTCAGGCAAGAACTGTAAATAGAAGGCATAGAATCGGGTATGCAAAAAAGCATGAGCGTTGCAGTCGGTGCTATGTTCAAGATAAGCTAGACCAAAAAGTGTTTGCGAGATATTTGAAATGCAACGTAATTTGTGTCTGAACAGAAATTGCAATTTCTGGAAAAGTTATCAAGAGAATATTAAAATTTGAACTGCAAATACAGTATGCTAGTTGTTAAAATTTGCATTTTTAATCAATTCTTTTATTAATGAAAATGGATTTTATAGAAAAGTAGATTTATATAAAATAATTTCTGTTGTATTACAACGTTTAATAAATTTACAAACATAATTAATAAAAAAACTTTTCATTTATGAATATGGATTTTTATTAAAAAAATTCTATTATATTACAAAGTTTAATAAATATATAAACCGTAATTGATACATTATTTTTTGTATAAACCTTGCATATTGCAGTTAAATATTTCTATTGAGAAATTTAACCAAGCGAAATTTCTATTGTAAATAACCCATTATTTAATCCAAATAAGTGGGACTTTACCCAAATATTGAATTAAAAATTTTTATAAAATTACTGAAATCAGTCATATATTCGGACTTAAACCAATATTCATACATTATTAGCCTGAATATAAGCAGGTTATTTTGAACATTTTTCTCTTCAGAAATTTTTGGTAGTTTTGGAAATTAAATAAATTCTTGGCTGTATAAAACCTTAAAATGACCATAATTTTGTCACTATTATTGGTCATTAGAACAAGATAACCAGACTAGGAATTAGAACCGAAACCATATCTAGAGCCGTTGCCATCAAAACATATTTCAAAACCATTGGATCAAGTTGGTGTATTTTTTAATTTTTATAAAAAAACATTTTTGTTAAATTTCACTTCATTTCCCGCTTTTTTTTAAACAATATTTTGTAAAATGCCTCTAAGTGATGATCAGAACTCAAATGTCGAAAACTCCTGCTTACAGTTTAGTTTGCATAAGCAATTCCATTGCGCTATTATGCTAAGGCCAAGATGAGAAACCAAGAACCAATGTTATTTCAAACTATTCAACCCAAAAATTAATTTCAGAAAAAGTCAATTAGTTTGATAATTTTGTCAATGATAGTTATAATGGTTTGCTAATAAAAAAATCTAAACATTTTGATTCTTTTATTTTGTCAATTGACGTTTCCCTCTATTGAATGCTATTGATGTGACATCATAATTTTAATAAAATATACAAAACTGACAAAATTCAAAACGAATTGTTTTTATTAAAATCATAAATAGGCAATTGCTATTCTTCCAAAATAATTTTTTAGAAACAAACTTTAGACTATAAGGTACTTGATGCTTTTAAATCTTAATTATTGTACGTTGGCTGCAGTTCCTCCCAGCGTATCCAAAATAACACGAACATAAATAAGAGTTGTCTTGGTTGACGCATCTACCGTTCACACATCGATTGACACATTCTTTGAAAGCTGAAGTAAAAGTTTTTTATTTAAATTATGTATTTAATAGTTACGTATACACATACGTTTATAACGTAATGTTTTTCTAAGTTTTTAATTTAAAGCGGGATAGCTTAGTATGACTTCATTTTGATTTTTAAGCCAAAGAATGTAAGGAAATGCTTGTTCTATCTGAGCTCTATTCGTTGTTCTCTTGGAAAAAGCACTTCGTTACGATGCCCCTGAAGGAATCATTTCGCTTATCTACAATGTTCATCCCCCTTGAAGCACAAAGCACCAACCTAGAAACATTAATTCGCAATTTAAATAAAAGGACTGTAATTTTTTTTATTCAATTTTTTGTTGTATGAAATCATTCAATGACTTTTCAAAAATGGTTTGTTACAAGGCTAAAATTTGCACTCTTGAGCAATTCAACTGAAAAATTCAAAAGAGATAAAATTTAATTGTTGTACATCAGTTTCTTTTTCTGTAATTTATACGTTATTACATGGAAACACTTTATTTAAAAGAATGCCGTCAGCGTTTTATGTAAGTGCACGGCTCCATTTTCGTAAATTTTTTTTATAAAGACCCGAATCCATCTTTAAACTACTTTTTATTTAATAAAACGTATTTTTATTTTTTCAAAAACATCCGTCTTTTTCTTTTTTTAGATTAACAATTTAATGCAAAGTAAAGATAGAAACTAAAAAAAAAGAAGCTAAAAAATAATAATAATTAATTTCAAAATCATACATTAACATTGGTTAATCGACGTTTTTAAATTTTAGCAGTTTTTTATCGCGAAAACAAATGTATTAAAATTTTACCACTAATAGCCCTAAAGGGTTTTAAACGCAAGGAATTGCAATTCAAAAAAATATTAGCTTGCAACGTTTTTCAAAACAGCAATTAAAGAAAACATTTTCAAGATATATAAACTCCTTTTTTAGAAAACATTAAATTGTGTTGTGTTGTTAAACAAATTTATCTAGATTTTTTAGTCAAAAACTTTTAAAAAGATGTTTTGAAAATAATTCGATATAACTTTATATTTACGAACTTGAACAAAATTAGGCAATTTTACTGGCGATACTTCAAATTATAAAAAGGATTGCCAGGCAAGAATGATCGAAGTGTCCAGAATGACTTGGTCACCAAATGAATAAATAATGCTATCATTAAATTTAGTAGTAACTCCGTCAGCGTGATGAAGGTGCTTTATATTAAACGATAAATTCGTGAATCTCCAGTTCAAAAATATTTTACTACTTTACATCATGCAATTGCTGATAAGAAGGGATTAAGCGGACTCTAGACGAGCTGCTTGGTTTATGCAAGTTGAAAATTCATAAAAAAAAGGCACAATCGCTTTGCAACTTCGCACTGAATCTTTTTGTGGTTGCATCCTAGAAATTGTTTTGCTGTTACGCCCAGAAAAGCAAACTCACTTTGATTTTTTGTCCCAAAGTTATAATTTGCTTTGTGAAACTTGCTTCAGCCATTTGATCTAAAGTTACGGGGAAGAGTGGAGGATTTTTAATTATTCTTGGGACATACGCTTTGATGGTTTTGAACACTTGACGGTATTAGTCAAGTGCACAAAAGCCCAAAAAACAAACTGCCACTTGTAATGCAGCAAATAAAACCTTCGTTTTTATTGAAACAAAGACAGGAATCAATACGTGTTCGAGTTTTGAATAAATTGCAAAAAGTCTTGCAGTGTATTACAGGGTAATGTGCAAGAACAATGAATTTTTGTTCATTAGCTTTTCTTCATATATTTACAATAGAACAAATTTCCAATTTTTAAAACAGTTAATAATTAAAATATGGCACTAAAATTCTATCTCCAAAAGTAACAAGTTAACAACAATAGAAATTTAAAAATTTTTTAATAAATCAAGTGTAATCTGATAAAATCAAAAAATATTTTAAAATATTAATGGTTGGTGGTATACAATTAACATTAAACCAATCTAAACAATAAAGGCTCGTTTTCATTAGACGCGTGGAATAAAAAATTCTTTGTTTCTTATATTGATCTTTCCGCGCTTAAAATCTAAGCTAGCGCAAAGCGACGAAAAATAATCAATAAAACAAACAAAAAATAATTCATTTTACGCTTGTAGTGGAACACAAGGCCTAACTAATCTTGAAAATCCCACAAAAAATATAGATTCAAAACTAACCCTGTAGACAGGGTGAGGCTAACCGGGACTCTAGTAATAATTCAGAAATTTAATAAATGTTTTTTTATCCATATATATTTTCGAGTAAAAAACACTTGTTTAGTTTTCAATTTAACAAAAGACTTTTTAAGTTTTCAAAACAAAACAAGTTATCCATCTAATAGCCTTTTTTATTTTTAGTTTTAAAAAATGACGCCGACAGTGCTGGCGACTGAAAGAAATTCTTGTCTTGGAGTTTAGATAAACAATAACTGATCTTACTAGTACATACGTGATCTAAAAAAATGCCATGCTTCATTGTCATTTTAAATGGATTATTTTCTGAAAACTAAGACGTTCAGCTTACGTAGAAATTGATTTTCCACAGGGTCAAAAAGATTTGATTTTTTATACAAAAAGTAAAATGTAATAAAAATACAAAAAAAAATTTAGCCAGCCGTATTACCTTGCAAATCTCTTTGTAGTCTTGTTATATTGTTAGAAAGAGTACAGCTTTCGGGGCAGGTTCCTAAATCACCTTTCAACCCTCGATTTCCTAAACAAATTATAAAAATTAATTTCAGCAGTAAATTTGATTAAAGCAAGTGTCATTAACCAACAAATCATAACAAAATATTTTACTTTGAGTAAATGTTTTTGTGGTTAAAAGACTTCGAAATCCTTTACTTTTTTCAAGGATTTGGAATTGCTTACAAAATCATAATTTCAGGCTTGAACTCCAATTTTGTTATGCTTTTTAAAACTCTACTTTCTAAAGACCGACATTAAGGTGCTTTCCACAAAACTGATATAATAACCAACCAATTAATGACAAGCCAAAAGCTCTAAATGCTTAGAAAAGACTAAATGCTAAGACGATGGAGAAGCTTAGAAAAGCTTAGAATTAGAGATAAATTGGCTCCAGCAGCAACTTCAAAGACCCCTTTAAAATTTCCTGAATTTATAGACCTAACAGTGTTAATAATGGTGTGACATCCTTCCTTGTATTGCACCTTATTTTAATACTATCTAAACAAGTCATACGAGAACTGATGAGGGATAAAACTCTAAATAACTTCAATAACAAATATTTTTCAGAAAAATACACACAAACAACAGAAGTAATTTAACACCAAAACGTAATCTAACTTTTTCAAATAATAATTCTTGTAAACTGTAAAAGTAAGTTGTGCGTATTCCTATTCAAATAGAACAGGTTAATTTAATCATTAAGCTGTACGAAACTCACAGCATATTAACACTGCAGCTTAAATTCACTTTTTAAACAGTGCCACTTGCTAACGCCGAATAACTCTAACTAAAAAGTTATCGCACGACAATAAGCGCGTACTAATTGTGGTCAAAACGATGACCTAATTGAAAAAAATTAAAAGGCTGCCCGTGTTGATAAAGAACGTGTGAACTCATATTATCAGCTTAAATGCTTATTGAAAAGATACATTAAACATTTGAATTTTTGAAGCAATTTCCAAGTGAAACAGAAGTGTTTTGTTTGTTGTTTGAGTGTACTTTTGTTTAAAATATGAGTCGTTAATTAATTGGTAATTACAGAAATTAGCATAAATGACTGTTCTAAAAATAAAGTTTTATATTGCCGTATATTTTAAAAAATAAAGTCGCATTTTTCGATTTTTTAGGTCATAAAAAAATGGCCCTAATTACACTATTTTTTGACAGATAAGTAATCTAGGGAAATCATTGATTGCCATTAGTCAAAAATTGTAACAGCAATTTTATTTGAGCGTATTTTTAACTTTTTTCAAAAAAAAAAACGAGTTAGGTTTTCTTAGTTTTTTAGGTTATACAAATCTTTTAGTTAGTTTGATTATTTTTCTTGTGATACCAGATTTTTTTTCTGTTTCCTTTTTGGTTTTTTCTTTCTGATAATTTAATTGATCAAGGTCTTGCGGCCTTGCTTTCTACCGTTTTGTAGGTGCACTTTTTAATTATCTTAGGAATATTTTAACGTCTGATGTTGTGCTGCTTTTTCCTTTTCTTCAAATTTTGTAATATTAAAAATTGTTTTTTGTACTATTTAATAGTGATGGAGAAAAAAAATAAAATAAAATACTATTCTGTAAAAGCATTAAAATGCACTAAAAAAATGCACAAAACAAATTTACTGTAAGTTAAAAGTTTTCCATTGAGGTTTGCTGATTTATCTAATGATTTTATTTGTGACTAATGTCGTTTTATCAGTGACCATTAAATGTAAAAATTAAAACAATTAATTACTGGTACAGAATTTTAAAATTTTTTCATCCGACATTTTTCAGGAGATAAACTTTCGAATGAAGGAAAAATATAACACTTGACTATCTTACAACACTGATTGATTGTAAAAGACGATGTCAAGCACATGTAATTAGGGCAAAATTTTCAAAGTTTTATACAAACTCTATTTGCAACCTAATTTTGACTAGGATAATTTGATAATTTGGCAGCTTCTAAAGCAGATAACAGATAATTTTATGTAAACGGCTTGCAAAGGAGATAACTAAAATGACGAACGGCCAAATGAAAGAATAGTAAAATTTTTTATCTTGGCAATATTGGGCGCTTATAGGGTTATCTAAAAGGTGTTGACCAAGATCTTATAAATTTTGGAAAAACTTGATAAATTCTGTCCTGTAATTGTTGCTCTGTACAGCCTACGTACCGACTATTACAATGGCACAAAACATTATACATTACATTGCTTAAAAGCAAAGCAAGTAATACATCCTTTGTGGTTGCACGAAAAAACGGGAGTAATGTAAAAACATCTTGAAATGTTGGAAGAAGAAACGGTTTGCTACGTTTGAAAAAAACTAATCGATCTTTTCTTTTTTTTAATATACAGGGGAAAAACTTGGTTCTAAACCCATTACATCTGTTTACCTTAAAGCTATATTTACAAGACAATACTTGAATTAGAAATCTCTTATTCCCTTGAAGAAGAAAACCAGTTTAATTTCCAAACTTGTATTTGTACATAGAGCCTTATCGATCTGCTCGGACCTTAGACTGCAAGCTGAACGTAAAAAAATTTTTTCAATACTACTCATAAATGACTACTCATACCACGTCATTGAGAAAACAATTGCGCCAAGTTTTGGACTACTTATTTTACATAAGGTGACCAAACGAATTGTCTATCTTTATCTGCCCTGGTTGAGTTTAGCAACTTAGGTTTAATATAAATCATGGATAGATTCAGCAACCTTTCTAACAAAGTTTTGAATCATAATGTATGCCAAAACGCACATGAATTAAGATTCAAGAAATGTTCTTCACTTTAAATCATACACAAAGAAAAAAGCTTTTTGTTTTTTAAAATCCAAAAAAATTAAAATCTGACATTTGGTTGTTTGATTAAATTACGCAAAAATGAAGACCACTATAAAAAAGTAAAAAAGAAATGCATGCAGCCCAAAAGTTGTAATTTGGGCGTGCCTGATTATATTCAAGAAAAAAGATAAAGCATTGGTCTTAGCTGGGCAATGCTTACTTAGTAGATGTATCAGAGAAACATTACCACTATCAAATAGTGTTTCAAAACACAAATCGGCTTTTTTTGCAAAGATTAAATTACCGTTTTGAGAAAGTTGTGCTGCTGGGTAATAGCGAGGGTTATTTAAGAATTTGATGTTTTTTTGACGTTTGAAACGATCGATCCATTTGTTTCCTCGTTTAGTCCAAATGTGCTAATCTGTATCCAACCATGAATTCATCCTGAATGTACTTTTTTTAAATTAAAAAATAACTAAGAACTTTCTTTTTTTAAACAAGCTGCTTAAAAATAAAAAACACCAATCTCGAGTTTTGCTCTTATTTCTCTATGGTGTTTCTCATCTTTAAGCAGCTTGTTTAAAATTAATTCTAAAATCCTCACAATTCTTCAAATATAAACTTTCTTTTTCTTTCAGACTTCTGCATAATTGCTGGAAATTAATTTCATTAAAAATTTGTTGTTTAAACCACATCGGCCAATTCAAGTTTTTTACAAAATAGAAGCAGCGGTTTCGCTGCAGTCAGTGACCATAATTTTGCTGCATGAACAAGTTGTATTGTTTTACTGAATAAATTTTCTGTATTTTGCTGAGTTGCTGCGCTCAAAGTTAACCGCAGGTAAAGAAAAAACAAATTCAATCTCTAACTCAGTCTACAACTGCAACGTTTTTCGCTGGGCGTCAGAGTTTCGCATTTTTACATATAAAGGTATTTGTTAGACTTGGGAAAATTTTGGTGACTTTATTCAAGACGTTCAGCACTACGAGGAAGGAGAAAGCAATTGTATTTCATTAAGATTTTGGACAAACCAGCTTCTCTTTAAACAATTTAACCACAATTCTGCTCGACAAAAAATTGAATTTATAATATTTTATTAAACTTTTAACCAGATAGCTTTGCTATACGTACAAATAATTTAGTTTGCAGCACAAAATTAGTAAATTTAACAACTATTGTTAACAACAAACTATTTTAATGATCTTGGGGTTAAATTCAGGGCGTGCAGGGTCTTGGTCATTTGCGGGGACTCTTTACCACTTTTTTTGCGACACTTTCTTTTTTTTGTAAGTTACTTTTCTAAATAAAATTTTCCCAGCAGGTCTTTGATTAATTTTTAGTAGTTCATGAGTCGTTTCTGGCCTACGATTTAAACTAAAATTTTCTGATTTTTAATATTTGCTTTAAAATTTGGAAAAACGCTTTTTAGTCGCCTTTAGGTAACCTTTTGTAGACATTACAATTTTTAAAGTAACATTTGTCTTAAAAGTTTTCGAACCACTTTTTTAGTTCAGGGTTGCAAAGAGTTCAGGGTTTGATGCAACCCAAAAAACTACCACTAAATTTTTGCAATCCAAACAATTATGTTCTTTTATTACTCAAAATGTAAACAATATAAAAAACACATTTCAGTTATAAATTTAAATTAATAATATTTTATTGATTAATTGCTGTAATTTTTACATTATTTTGCAAGTCTGTGTGTACAATTTCTGAACTATAGCATTCCTTTGTTTAGTTCATCCGTATCAAACAAACAAGTAAAAAACTTATTTTATAAAAGTTTTATCTTTGTAAGAGATAATGTTAAAAAACTGAATTTAAATAATCTCTTTAATGTAAAAAAATTATCTTTATATTTGTATTTTCAACTTTTAAATAAAACGAATCTAAAATCTTTTAACTTTTTAATTGCTGTTTAAAAGAAAAAGAAAGATAAAAAATGAAATAATGAAACTAATTTAAACAATATTTTAAAAACGAATTAAAAGACCTAGAATGTCAAGTATTTTAAGCACTTTTAAAATAAAAAGTTTTTTGTTGGTACAAAACTTTAAAATAGCTTTTAACAACAAATGCTTCATTTAAAGCTCTTTTGTTAATTAAGTAGCCTTAAAAAAGGCTGTTTTGAAAACTCGAACGTTTTCGTCTAGCTCTCTTCAGGAGGTTTCGCTAGAATGAATTGCAGAACTGAATGTAGTATTTCAAAAGTTTTAAAGCTGATTCTGATTGGCTAAAAATTAAGGTTAATAATAGTTATCATAATAATTGAAAAGCATTAATAAATAAAATCACGTTTCGTCAGCGTAAGAAATTTTTTGGCAAAAAAAAAAAAGGAACAAAATTATGCAAGCTTTGTGTTAAAATTTGGAACTAAAAAAGAAAATTTTTACAATTATGCTAACAATTTATGTTTGTAAACAAACTCTTCCTGTCTACACAAATTAGGTTTTCGAAGAGTGATAAAAATTGATTCTAAGACTGATAAGTGGAAATCGGATCGTGCTTTAGAGAAAATAAAAAATTGATTGTCCTTATAGTGAGATGCACATTTTTGGTTATGTAACAAATGGTTTCCAATCGCTGAGTCACAGTGCGGTATTGAATTAGCTAGTTTACCTGGACGTTCTGGTTGTTTACATTCTTTACTGGTTCTATTCCGAATAGACTTCGGCACATGCTGGTTAATATTCGCTCTATTCTTGTACAAAATGGTTATCCAGAATTCCTTATTGATTCGAGAATTTCTAAAAAACTTTTACGTTTCCAACAAAGCACTAAAGAAGGCCCAGAAAAATGTCCTGTCTATGTAAAACTACCTTGGATTGGCGAAAATTCCCTGAAATTTGAAAGAAAAATAAAATTATCTATTAATAATTGTTTTGGAGCGGTCCAACCACGAGTGGTCTTTTCCACCAGACGAATTTTACCTGCTATACATAAAGACGTTCTTCCCACTTTTCAACAAAGTAACGTCGTATACGAATACGTGTGCCACTGTGATAGTCGGTACGTGGGTCGAACGTCTCAACGTTTGCAGGACAGAATCCGCCAGCATGTGCCGAAGTCTATTCGGAATAGAACCAGTAAAGAACGTAAACAACCAGAACGTCCAGGTAAACTAGCTAATTCAATACCGCACTGTGACTCAGCGATTGGAAACCATTTGTTACATAACCAAAAATGTGCATCTCACTATAAGGACAATCAATTTTTTATTCTCTCTAAAGCACGATCCGATTTCCACTTACCAGTCTTAGAATCAATTTTTATCACTCTTCGAAAACCTAATTTGTGTAGACAGGAAGAGTTTGTTTACAAACATAAATTGTTAGCATAATTGTAAAAATTTTCTTTTTTAGTTCCAAATTTTAACACAAAGCTTGCATAATTTTGTTCCTTTTTTTTTTTGCCAAAAAATTTCTTACGCTGACGAAACGTGATTTTATTTATTAATACTTTTCAATTATTATGATAACTATTATTAACCTTAATTTTTAGCCAATCAGAATCAGCTTTAAAACTTTTGAAATACTACATTCAGTTCTGCAATTCATTCTAGCGAAACCTCCTGAAGAGAGCTAGACGAAAACGTTCGAGTTTTCAAAACAGCCTTTTTTAAGGCTACTTAATTAACAAAAGAGCTTTAAATGAAGCATTTGTTGTTAAAAGCCACTTTTTAAATGTTAAAATTGTCACGAAGTTGGTATTATTAACTATTTAAAATTAATTTAAGTCATGACTATGACGTTAATAAAACTCAAAATGTTAAAAGTTAGTTTTGAGATAAAGAGATAACTCATTAGTGGAATTCTTTTTAACTTCAATGCCAATTTACGTCAAGAGCTTTCAAAAATTCATGTTATTTAAACTTGAAAGGTTTTTTTCATCCAATGTCATTTAAAGATAAAACATATCGTATAAACGTTTTAGATAAAAGTAAATGTGAGAATAATTTACGTTAATTAATTTATCTCAAAAGAAACTTCAGTAAGTATTATGTTATTATAATTTTATTTACTTTAAAAGTTTTAAACTTGAAAGTTTCAATTTTTAATTTTGAAAAATTACTATAAGTCATAGTATCACTACATAACTATACCTTTTCGGCCAGGAGAACCAATAGAACCTTTTGGACCTCTTTTTCCAGGAAAACCAGGTGACCCTTTTTGAGTTGTTTCATCAGAACCACAAGTCAATGTTACTTGCCTAGAAGCGTTTAGTTGGTTCCAGCAAAGTCCCACAACTAAAAAACTCACAAAAAGATCAAAAGCAGAACATGGAATCATGATCATAATATTTTAAAAACTAAATCTGCGTCACAATGTAACGGTTAAAACGCATCTTGACAAGTTGTAAAAACAGCGATTTCTTTAAAATTAATTTAGAACAAGAAAAATATTTTATTTTTATATTAAAATATGTTGTACAAAAATTTATAATATGATGATTTTACTCAAACTTAAGCCTTGAAATTTAATTCATTCAATTACATGTAGCACAAATATTTTAAAGTATATTTTTTGTTTTCATGTGTAAAGCTTATTAAAAACACATCTGTTTGATAATATATATAAAGTAAAAACGCATTTAATAGATTTTACTCTTGTACCTCTATTTCTATTTTTATAAAAATACCTTTTTACAATACTTTTTATTTGAAAACTTGTTTTGTACAAATAAAGTCCTAAAGAGTATAAAAATGATTTACAGCTGAGCAGCTAAAAACATGTTATCAGTCAAAGAGTTTACCAAATCAAATGAGTGATTTTGTACTTCGTCACATTTTAAAAGAAATTAATCAAACGTGATCTTGCTTGTAATCAAGAATAAATTTCCTAAAAATAAACGCCAATCTACGTCATTGGCTAAGTGTCAAACATAATTATAAGATCACGATTTACTTCAAACGTTTAATAATATTCGTGCACGACTTTGAGTATTATCAGACAAAATTTCCGATCATTTGAAAAATATCTGATGATGTAATGATTTTATCAACTCTTCCATGATTTGCAAAAACATAGTAAGCGGCTTTTTTAAGCTTTTGAGAAAAGCGATATTTTGCATTTTAAATTGATTCAATTCAATTCAATTTAATTTTATTTGCAATCAAGGTATTAAGTTTCGAAGTTTTTATTGAAAAATTGATTGCAAAATAGGAAACAGCGGCTAAACGATATACGTTATTACACGCACAACGTCAATTGTGCGTAGTCGCCGTACCTTTAAAACAAAGTAGCTACTGTACGTTAATTATTTTTTAAAAAAGAAAGAGAGAAAAAAAAACAATAAACCTAAAATTTTAAAAAAACTAAAAAAATTAAAAAATGTATATCAAAACGCAAAAGGTAGTAAAGATACTGTATCACAATAAAATATACACATCCGAGCCATATAAAGAAAATGTTGCATAATCATGGATGGGAGATACAACAAACTCTGTGACCAAAAGGGTCAGGACCCAAAAGGGGTAAGGCAGACAAAGAAACCCACCAAAAGAAATCCTGCCGTGGGTCAAAAGGACCATTTCAAATGTATATGGCCGGCAAAAAAACAATAACCAAAATTAAACTACAAAAAAAAAATAAAAAGAATTGTGTGCATCTATAAAAAATATTAATTTAATTTTCATCGTAATCGGCAAATTTTGTGATTGATTTATTAACTTGATTTTCTTATAGAATGTCTTAAGCTTGTTTTTAGTTTCTTCATCAAATAATTTGAAGTTTCGTGAAAAAAGGAACAGCAACCAGTAAAAGTTTTTCTAAGATTTTGTCAAAGTCGTTTTTTTTTTAAAGTTTATTTTTTATAAGATACTTTAAAAATTCTTTAGAAAAATTTTTATAAGACCCAAACTCCCTTAATCTATGAGAGACATTATTCTAAAGGAGTGGACACCTATACTTTAACGATTGCTTGGTCACATTTAATCTACAAACTGATGGAAAAAATTTAGATTGACTTGTGTTTATTTGTGAGTCATTGCTACGATGTCGTGTTGAAATAAATTAAAAAAGCATTAATATAGCTATTTAAAACTAATTTGATCAAAACTTTCATTTAAATTACAATCATGTGATCAGCTAAATTTATTAATGTAGATTACTAGTTGCCATTATTGTTTGTTTTATTTAGGTGGCCGTTTTTATTTTTTCAATAAAAGTATAAAACTTTCAAATTTTTTAATTAAAAGCATAACAATACCATAAATGTAGAGTTACTATGTTTCAGTGTAAAGTTTGACTGACAGAATTTGACATGTATTTATTTTGAAAAAAAAACAGTCAGAAGCACAAAACATTTTATATGTTTAGAAAAAACTTAATTCTAATAATTGTTATTAAAAGTATTTGCAAAAAGCTGGTAAAAAGCTGGTATTTTGATATATTTGTCTAATTAATAACCTCTCGTAATTTTGTCTTCAAAAGCGTTAATGATATATTTACTTTATATTTCATGCATTTGTAAATTTTGGTTGAATTTTTTACTGTTTAACTGTTTGTCAAAGTTTTATACCAGCTAATTTTGAAAAAATCTTTCCAGTAAATGTAACTGATTATTTTACTTTAACCAATCAGATTTCAAAAAAAGCACTAGATTAACTGAAAAATCAAATATATTTTTATATTTCCTATTATAAAACTTCGCGATTACAAAGATGTATAAAGTATCAAGGAGTTAAGATATGGAATGAAATTCTCATTTAAATTCAAAATATTTTTATAATTTTTTTATGGGTGAGTTTAAAAAGTATTGATTGAAAGCTTGTATTTTAAATAAAAACCTTTTGATATATTATTTTTTAACACTTGAATTTTTTAGATTACAATTAGTTTTGGTCTCAAAGGTGGCTGCTGACTCATAGACCGAGAGGTCAAATCGCAATCCTGCGGCGGCTAAAATTTTTTTTAATATTTGTTTTTATTTTCGTTATTGTATTGCTTTTTTTCGTAAATAAAATTATGTTGTTGTTGTTTAAATACATTCACATTTCTGCTACTGTAATGTAATTCCAGGTTTGTCCGATATTCGGGCAATGCCTGAAGCGTTTTACTAAAACAACAATTAAAAAACGGTTTATACATATATATAAAAGTCTTTCCAAAAACACTTTAAGTTTGCAGTAAATTGTTGTTATATTGAATTTTTAAAATTCGTTATGTTCTTTTCCATTTCTATTTTTATTAATTTAGCAGTAACACTTTATTAAAATTAAATTTTTCTATAATATTGCTTTCAATTAGCTGCAGTTACTTTTCATCTAGATTTCCAACGGCCGAAACTGTCAAAAAATTTATGCTTTTGATAACAACTTGTGTTTTGGTTTTTTGCATACTTTTAGCTTGTCAAATTTCTACTTTATTTTTTTATAAAAAAGATTTCTTTATTCTCTGAAAATTTTGATTCATTCTGCTCTTCAAACGAATGAGCCTTTCAAATTTCTTTTTAATTAACAAAGGATCTTTTTTAACCTGCATTGAACTTATTTGCGTACAAGTTGCTTTTTTAAGTAAAAACTCTAAATCTGATCTTGCAAATTTATCATGCAAATTTACCAATTTGATTAAATATATTATTTTGATGGTGCAAATTATATATTTTTCACTTTATTTGGTTCCTTTTTTAATGGGATGGAAAGACAGGCGTAGAACGTTTTCGGCTTTCCGCTACTGATATTGTTGCATATGTATACCTACCACTTGGCCCAGATGGCAGTTGCTTTCTCATACCCTGGGCCGTGAGTAAGTTTGCTTTTGTTAATACATGACAGAACAAAACCAAAACTGCCAAAACGGAAAGGTATTTACCCATCCCGGTGTTCAGCAAGGGCTTCTTAATCGGCAAAAGTTCTTTTCAGAACGGAAAAATCCCTGAAAAAACTGCCTCTTTAGGGAACATTGCCAAATTGTGCTTTACAGTTAGAGGCACTCGTCATCTTACAACAGGAGACCCACTTCACTAATTCGAAGAATCTAGTTCGTCTAGTCTTTCAATTGACTGGGTCTTTCTTTAAGAAGGAAGCACGGCCTTACCAAGTTTGTTCACGAGCGATTGTGGCATACGCTTTTGGACCAATCTCCACCGACATTGGAGAGTGAATAATTGTGCATGGACGTTGATGATTATTAAATAGTAAATGTCTACAAATCTCCACCAATGCAACTGCGATCCCTAGATCTCCCATTGTTCCCTTACCTCTATCTTTATGCCTGTGATTTAAACTGTCAAAAAAATGATTGGGATTACGATGACAACAATCTGGACGGTAGTTGCTTGGCTAGCTGGTCAAGTATTAGTAGTCTTGTCTTCATATACAACAACAAAAACGCCTCCAGCTTTTATTGTGGCCGCTGAACTCTGACAAAAATTCAGATCCAGCTTTCGCTTGCGTAGGTTCTTACAATTGGTTACCGGACAGACGTGTACTTGGAAAATTCCTCAGATCACAACATCGATCTTTGCTTACTACACCACCAAGGTTTGCTTTGTCAATGCCAAGCATGCCTGATACGTGATGAAACTTTGGCCATTGTTTTGACAAACAAATTTGCTAAAACTTTGTTGCCGCTTGATTCACTTGATATGGATACGGCTTACGTGGACTTTTGCAACATCATCAGCAAATCAGCCAAAAAGACGGTTATTGAAACAATTATATGTTTTGTATTGGGATACGGAGTGTGAATCCCTATAGACAACGTTTCCGCAGTCTCAGGAAGACAAATCAAATTTGACTGCTACAACTTTACTTACCAAATTTTACAAGAAGCCAAGGGATTGATTGTACGAAGCAGTTATAAACTTTTCACTCTAGTTGTAAAGCATAACAGATATTTAAAAACTTTACTGGTAAGTCACGACACTCCCCTCATACTGTCCTGTTTCTGCTGATGTTAGTGCATTTCAGATGGTAAGAAATGGGAGATACAAGGCTGTTGACAGTAAGTCATCTCGACTTGTTCCCCAAGAAGTGTGTGACATTTGGAGGATCAAAACACCAAATCCTGTGAATATCTCTGACACTTTCTCATGAAGAGAATTCACTGTGCTGCCTTCCAATACGTAAAGTTAAGTAAAGCTCCGGGTCGTGATTCCATTTGCCCAGAGCGTATATATATAAGTCATGCTGAGCTGCTTTGAAATCCTGGTTACGTGATATTTGTTCTTAATTTTTTCCTACTTAAATTCCCAAGATTTGGAGAAGAGCGCTTGTAGTAACCATTCCAAAGCCAATAAAGCCTGTTGGGACCCAAAAAGTTATCGAAAGATATATCTGCTTTGTGTCCCCTACAAGATGCTCAAGAGGCTTATCTACGTCTGTGTTGAGCCGATTATTAATCCACTGCTCCCTAAAAAGCAGGCTGGGTTTTGACGTGGAAAATCAACTTTGGATCAAGTAGTTTTATTGACATGGAACATCTAGGATTCTTTCGAGGCTAAAAAGAAGGCCAACGTCATATTTATTGATCTGACAGCGGCTTATGACACTATCTGGCACTGTGACCTTATCTGTAAGCTGTTCTTTCAGATAAGCACATAAACAAAATGATCAAAGAGCTTGTCCGAAACCAACGTTTCACCTTTACTAGCGGTAACAGCAAGCAAAGCAAACTACGCCGTCTGAAAAACGGTGTTCCTCAGGGATCGATCTTAGCTTCTTCTGTTTCAACATTTATGCTTACGACTTATCCTCCCGATTTCCAGAAAGTTTGCTTATGCAGACAATCTAGCATTGCTTCACTCTTCTGGAAACTGGAAGGAACTCCGGAGAACTTTAGTTCAAGCAATGATTATACACTTTTTGTGTATTTCTAGACTTGGAGGTTGAAGCTCAGTCACGCTAAGATGGTGACGACAGCCTTTCAATTAAATAACCCATTAAAGACCGCATCTATTTCTAGATGTTTATTTTTTTAAATTTGTTGATATATTATTCCCACCTATGCAGTTTAGATAATTACTAAGAAAAAATTCCAATTTCTTGTTTGTTTATGCAAAATCTGAGGCGTTGCAGAAACACAACGTCAGCGGTTAAGCTGTAAAAAAAAGAATAATTTGCTATGTGAATTGTATATTTGTAAACTTTGAAAACACACTTACTATACACGATTGCAAACTGTTATTGAAAAATTATAAGTTTTCACATTGTTATTGAAAAATTATAAGTTTTCATATTCATAAGTTTTCACATGGAACCTAGAAACGTACGAGACCAAACATGGCCTGCCCACTTATTTAACGAAAGTTGGTGTAAAATAAAGAGAAGTTTGAGAAAAAACAAAAATGCCATCAAAGCGTGATTTTGTGAATGGCAAAACGCAATGTCATCGGTCTGAAAGAATTACGGCAAAGATTCCAATGGCCTTCTCTCAGAAGACTCATGTAGAGGGTAGGCAAGGTGCTTTCCTTGTACAAGCAGCTGCTTCATGTTCCTTATCTCGGTGTTGGAGATAAATTAGGGTAAGGGCTTTGTCTATTTTGATTGGATAAGAGAACGTCACTGGTACCGTCCCCTTACCCATCTCTAAAACCAAGATAGGAAACGTAGAGCTGCTGCTCGCCCAAGGAGCGCACCTTGCTTATTAGTCAGACAACAGTCAACGTACGTTGGAAGGTTGGAGCACACAAACAACAAAATTGATGCGCTGTGAAAACATAACAATAAAAGAACACAAAAAATGCACTCAATAAAAAGCAGTGTCCAGAGTGGTTAGGTAAAATTAATTTTTTCGAGGCTAAAAAGAAGGTAAAATTTTTTCGAGGCTAAAAAGAAGGCCGGTGCCGTATTTATCGATCTGACAGCTGCTTATGACACTGTCTGGCACCGTGGCCTTACCTGCAAGCTGCTGAGACTACTTCCGGATAAGCACATGGTCAAAATGATTATGGAGCTTGTCCGAAATCGAAGTTTCACCCTTACCACCGATGACAGCAAGCAAAGCAGGCTACGCCGTCTTGAAAATGGCGTTCCTCAGGGATCGGTCTTGGCTCCCCTCCTATTTAACATCTATACGTACGATCTTCCTTCCATGATTTCCAGAAAGTTTGTTTATGCTCATGATCTAGCATTGTTGCATTCTTCTGGAAACTGGAAGGATTTGGAGGGACCTTAAGTCAAGACATGTTCACACTGTCAGCGTATCTCCAGATTTGGAGGTTGAAGTTCAGTCACACTAAGACGGTGACGACAGCCTTTCACTTAAATAACCGTGAGGCCAAACGTGAACTAAAGGTTTACAACAATGATAGACTTTTACCGTTCTGTCCAACCCCTACTTACCTTGGGGTAAAACTGGACAGATCGCTCACGTTTCATCACCATTTAGGGGCATTGCGCAAAAAACTATCATCGCGCGTCACACTGCTGAGGCGACTCGTGGGCTCGGGATGGGTTCTGGTGCTAAAACATTAAGCATAGTCACCTTGTCGCTAGTCTACTTAGCAGCTGAGTACTGTGCGCCAGTCTGGTGTTGCAGTGCTCACACTCGTCTCATTGACAGTGTCTTGAACGACGCCTTGTGCATAGTTACTGGATTCCTGCGTCCCACTCCAACGGACCACCTACCTGTGCTCTCAGGCATCCAGCCAGCTGAGCTTTGCCAAATGGGAGCAACACTCTTCTTGGCTTACCGTGGATCTCTGGACCCCGATCATATCTTGTATGGTCTTTTAATTGGGTCCTCAGATACTCGCCAAGTGAGACTAAGATCCAGACGCCCGTTTGTGCCAGGTGCGCGGAATCTTTTGGACAACCTTGCAAGATTTGGCATCCGCGCCCCTGAATGGAAAAATCACAAATGAAACTCGGAGTATTGTGAAAATGCTTCCAGGCTCCGTGCTTTTGTGCCCGAGACCGGTGCCAGGCCTGTTGGGATGGGCTTACCCCGAGCAGCTTGGGTTAAGCTCAACCGGCTGTGGACTGGTGTTGGGCGATTCCATTCGTCCATGTACAAATGGGGTCTCGCTCCTTCACCGAATTGCGAGTGTGGCGCCTCTGAGCTAACCGCAGTCCATGTACTAACAGCGTGCCCTATACATCGGGCACCACATGGAGCACAAGGTCTGACGGTTTTTGATGACGAAACTCGATGCTGGCTTAATGACATCACTGCCAGCATCTGATTCAGGCAGTGCAGCAGTCTGGGGTAATAAAAGGATAAACCCTCGGCCTCAGTCCTGTTTGTGTCTGATTTGGAGTGAATACCCTTCAAACGACGACGACGACGAGGTAAAATTACGAACACATCTACTTTGAATTATTTTCAGTTTTTGTGGTACAATGCATTGCAATGTTGACGAAGAGGACCGCCACACGTCCCACAAAGAAAACGCGTTTTGGCTGTGGCATTGCCTACAGCGACGTCTTTATTACAGAAAATATGTTTCAGAAAGTGTAGCAATGTCGAAGTTCTTGGTCGGCTATTTTCAAGGGCAAAAGCACTTGGAACGCGAGCCGAGTTCAAAAGTTTCACAGTCACTTGTCGTCGAAAATCCAGTAGCGAGGTTTTTTTTGATGGTGAATATCAAGCCATAACTTCCATGCATTCACGATACAGACATCAATGTAAATGGAAAAGATTCGCCACCACCACTTTTTACCTCTGATGCGAATGCTTGCAAGCATGTTGTCAGCCAGATCGACACCTCCCATGAATTTATTGTTTTGCGAAATCATGTGAGGTTGGCTTACTTGAATCTTCTTTTTTCTTTTCTGCTAAAACGAGACACAAGGCCGACTGGGTCAACTGCAAGAAAATTTGATCCCATGGTCGCAGCTTGATTATCGTTATACCTGATAATGCATACTTGATTGTTTTTTTCAAACCACGACTCGTACCATCCCTCATCCTCTTTCGTTCATACCAACAACTTTTTTATCCACCAGAGGACAATTTTCGGTGCGATTGTTTTGCATTATATACAAGCATAATATCCAGCGTCATTTAGGTAAGCTAAGAGATCAAAGGATGCAAAAAAGTTGGCGAAGTGAACAGCGTAATATTTTTTTCGACAATTTGCAGCAGGTCAACAACAACGTTTCTGCTGAGTCCAAGGGAGCTGTCAGAAGTCTTCTTTTTGTTTGATTTCCCGGTATATAGATCAAAAGCATACATATACCCATCGGACGAGGCAAGCGTTCATTCTTTATATCCGAACCTTATAGGCTTACTTTTCATGAACATTCTTTCTGAGTGACGTCCTCGATACGGAATCATCTGCCCATTAATAGACAAGTTTGTTTTATGAACTCCGAACTATTACAACTTTTTTTTTGGAAGCTCAATGTACAACCTAACTTTGAATAGCTTGTCATCTTTGTTGATGGCAGATTTATAATTGAAATGTAGATTCATTTTCATAACTCTAAATCTTTGTCTGCTCAGCGCTTGACGCATTTTAGCAGTGTTGCAATTCGGGACCAAGGGGCTAATACAATTCTTCATGTGAAAGTTTGTGGTAGCCAGTAAACAATAGGAAAGGTGTAAATGACTTCATTTCCGAAATTGTACAGGTAAATTCGTGCATGTTTTTTTTTATCTTGCGTATAGAACGCTTAATCAATGAGTAAATTTAGCATTTCTTTATCGAAAAATAATTCAAATTTTTTGTTTAGTGACTTTCTCAGTAATTTTCTTTTCAAATCTTCCAGAGTGTCAGCTTCTTTGCTTACAGGAAAAGATAAAAGAGAAGCTTTTTTCTTACTCCAATTCACTTTAGTGCGTTTTATTTTTGGAACTGAGGTCGTTGGCATGTAATCACTTTGTACTAGGTTGAAATAAATTTCAATCTCTCCCACAGCGTCTGGAAGCATGGCTTTACTTTCTGCCAAATCGTCTTTGTCCATATCCTCTTCATCACTAACTACAGTTACTACAGGTAGTGCTCTGACCACATCCAATTCATCTTCTCTGAATTCAGGACCTTCTATAGCGGGTAGTGCCTCTTCTACAGTTAGAAATTTTTGGCAAGACATGTAGGTTAATGCTGTTAGTTTAAATAAGTGGTTGTCGCTCGCCTTGTCTCTTCTAACAATTTTCCGACTTTATTTAACAATCACTGTAACCACTAAATGAATTAACAACGAACTGAAAAACTCGTGCAGCACAAATGTTGGTTTTGAAAGAAAAAGCATTGTAATGTTACGTCATAATCGGATTAATCCCCTTACAATTTCTTCAAGACTTTCTAATGAGCTAGGTTGCAAAACTAATCTTCAGGCGTTTTTATTTCATCTGCAAGGTTTTACAAAACAGTGCCGCGTATCTGCTACAATGCGTAATAAAATAATGTTTTTACGATGACGTTGCAGAAATGGTACACCAAACTTTGCATTTAAATAACTCCAGCGCTTCACATATTTGAAAATTGAGTTTTCACTGTTATATTCTAGTAGCATCATACTATAAATTAAAACTTTTATTGAAATAATTTTATTGCAGTAATGTATATTAAAATGCGACTAAAAAATTGTGCTCAAAATTTGTAAACAGTAAATCTTTTAAGCGTGAAAAAAAGATTATTTTTTTGAAATAAGATTTCAAACACTTTATTTAGAGTTTAAATTGCAAGAATATTTAGTTTTTAAGATTGAAAGTCACTTTTAAGGTGGCTTACAGAGGCTCAAACTATGCCTTGCAGCAACGCAACGTCAGCGAATAATGGGATAACCGAGAGGCCAATTGTGAGCTAAAAATTTAGGTTACAAGAGCAATAGATTTTACCGTTTTGTCCAACCCCATCTTATTTTGCAACAAAACTGGACAGATCGCTTACATTCCGTCACCATTTAGTGACATTGCCCAAAAAACTATCCAGCACAGTGCTGAGGCAGGTTGTGGGGTCAGGATGGAGTACTGGCAGCGGTTTGTTTAATTTTGAGTATATTTGAAAGTAAAACTACAATCTAATTATAAACGTAAGGTATTTAGATAATATAAGAAAATAAGCTACTTCGGATGTTTTCCTGGTTTTGCGGCGCAAGGAATCATAAGAACTACTTTGCTGTACGACCAAGGCCGCACCTCATGACCAAAATGTTTTCTCCAAATGTTAAGCATTGCATTCATTTTTTTCCTTTTTATTTCATGTCTATATTTTCTTCCTGACTCCCAGGAAAGCGACGCGGGCCCTACTACATAAAGCAAGCAATTACCCCGAACTGCTTCCGGAGATGTCAAGATATTGCTGTCGGATTGAAATTATTTATTTTGTTTTTTTAGTTTTATAGAGATAGGATTGAAACTTAGAACTGCTTCCTAAAATCAGTTAAAGCAGTAAAAAAGCCATATATATCTAAGTTAAGTATCCAGATAATAAATAGATATTAAGAAACTGTTGTTATTCGGAGCATGGTCAAACTGCGCCTACAAAAAATAAAACATAAATGAAAGTTCAAAGCAAAAATGAAATACTAGTTTTTATGATTTTAATTGATTATTATACAGATCCACACACACGCCTTATACAGATTTGAAAAATCTAGATTACAGTAAACAGATTCAACGTAAACTCTAAGGTCTAACAATTGTCATGAAAGTCTGAAATACTAACACAGAAAGAAGATGATTTAATTTTTGAAAAGAGTAATCATTTAACAAATAAAATCTAAAATAATATCAGGGCTTTAACATTAACAAAAATAGCAGCTGAAAATTATGGATAGAAGTTTATACCGGAATATAATTTATTGTACATTGAGTCTTCCATGTAAAGCGTCAATAGAATGCGTCATTTTGCGTCAACTCGCGTGAAATTTTAAAGTTTATTTAGAACGGTTGAGTCTAATTCTCAAGTCTATTTGTGTAAAATAATTGGAACTGTATTTAAAACAATTCAAGAAGTTGCTAATTCAAATTGTTTTACAAATGTGCTTTAAAATCTAAACATAAATTTATGTAAAGAAAATTGAATGAAAATTAAAGTAAAATTAAAAAATAATTAATTAAAGCTTTTTTGAAAATATTTACAACTGCTTCGCAGATATTTGGGGGTAGGTAGCTCTGCAGCCACCACTACGTACTGGTGCCAAAACACTGCACATGGCTGCCCTACCTATAGTTTACTCAACTGTGGAGTACTGCACACCAGTCTGGAGTCGTAGCACTCATACTTGCCTATTAGACAGCGCCTTTGATGACGTCTTGCGCATAGTTACTACATGCTTGCGTCTCATTCCAACGGACCACTTACCCATACTTTTAGGTATTCAGCCATCTAAGCTTCACTGAATGGGAACGACACTCTCCTTGGCTTATCGTGGACTCCTGGACAGTGATCATATATTGCATTGTCTTTTAAGTGTACTCTCAGATACTTATTAAGAGAGACTAACATCTGGACGCCCGTTTGTGTCAGCTGCGCGGAATGTGTTAAATGGTTATGCCAAACTTGGCATCCGCGCTTCTAAGTGGACGAGTTACAGATGCAACACGGAGTACTGTGAGAGTACATCCAAGCTCCATGCTTTTATACCTATAACCAGTGACAGGTTTGTTAGATTGAGTTTGCACTAAACAGCTTGGGTTAAGTGCAATCGCTTGCAGGCTGGTTGTTGATTTTATTCAAATATGTAAGGCTGCTTATTGTTTCTATTTTATGACCTAAGAACTCTTATCCACAGCAACATTCAGCATTATTATTAATTTATTGCGGATATTATCGACTTACAGGTATTACAATTCTTTTACAAGAACATTTCTAATAATAACCTTATTCAAATAGAACAAATTAATCATGATTATACGGTAATTGTAGAATAAATATCATAGGATTGCATACTATAATTTTTAATTTAATTTTTATCATCATAGATAATTAAATATTTTCAACAATTGGTGTAACTATTATTTTAATTTATAAAAGGGATCAATCTCTAACATTAGTGTTGGGCGATTCAGTTTGCAATCCACAAACGGGGTCTAGCTCATTCACCGAATTGTGAGTGCAACGCCATTTAAACAAATATAAATATGAAAGTCGAATGAATTGGTAATAAATGGTTGAAAAATATTTGTATTTCTACTCTTTTCTGTAATTTGGTTAGTTATAAAGTAGCTTGAGAAGTTTGCTTGTTAAGCTATATTTGTCTTGGTTTCTAATTTATAATGTTGTAATTTTTTCAGGAGTATTTATGTTCGAAGAAAAGATATGCTATGGAGAAAAGTTAACATTTGCCATTCTGCTCCGTGTGTTGCTTTTTATTTGCTTCATAACAGAAAAAGAACTTTCATAAATGTACTTGCTAATGAGCATGGAGCACATTTTCGTACAAAGTCTCCTAAGTGGGTGAACGGTTATTTGCTTATAAGCTTTTAAAACGCGTTTACACGCTTTCTTTGTTGACAAAAGAAAAGGATCCTATTGCAGTTCACATAATTCTTGCTGAAGATAAGGTGGTTAAGACTCTACAACTATTGCATCGGAGTGTTAAAACTTTTCACTTTTCTTTTTAGCTAATCAAAATCAGCAAATCTGTTATTAAACTCATCATTAATTTCACAAATTTTTGCAAAAAAATACAGAAAAAGCAAGAATTTTTCCTTCACCAAGTGATTTGTTACATGAAGAAAATGGGAGTCACGTCATACCTTTGTAAAAAGCCCTAAACAGCACAAGTTTTTCCAAAAACCTTCAATTTCTCCAACTAACTGAGATATGTTTTGTTTTTTGTCTTGCAATTTTTTGTTTAAGATGTTCAAGTGAATATTAATAACTATCAAGAATTCCAATTAACCAATGAACTTGTAATCGCTTAACTGAAGTTGGTATTCCTCAGTCGTCCTTTCTGTTTCGTTCAGTAGAAAATTTAATATTTTCTTTTCGCAAAAAAAAAGAAATGTTTCAATGTTTGTCTGCACTTGGCCATTGAATTTTGAAGTAAAAGTGCCCTTTTTCTTCATATTTGCCCTCAATCATCTTCATATTTGCCCTCAATGTCTTTCAGGAGTCAGGTGAATTTTCTTTGTCTCTGGGCTCTATTTCCACTCTTGATGATGTTCATAATATTTCTCACACAAATTAAAGCATCAGTCATATGCATTAGTTTTATACATAATACTTTTTGGTGAATAATACAATGAAATGTATATACCGCGACTTTTAAGAATATCTACCAGCCCTTCCTCGCTCTGTCATTAACCTTGCACTATCTGTTACAATACATGCACATTTCTCAAAATCTCTATTAGTGGTCAACGATAGCAACAAGTTTGTCATACATGTCGATCGCTTTTGTAGACCCATCAAGTGCAAAAACTTTAAGCATTTTTTCCAAACAGTAAATTTTTTGTCAACAGTTCAGATGAAAATTAAAAGTTGCCTGATATCACGGTTGTCGGTACTTTCATCCAAAGCCAGAGAAAAGTTACATTTAGTTACATTAGTTATTTACAAATTACTATTGCACTGCTGAACATCTCCTTTCCATTGCAAAGTCACGATGTCACTTACTTTTATCACTCTTCTTCCATCAGTTTGATGAGATGAAGATACGTTTTCAAAACTTCTGGTTAATTTTTTGTCAACAAAAGCAAGGATAATCTTAATTGCACATTCTTTTAATTTCCCAGTCCCGAAAAGCTTTGCCAGATAGAATTAATTTTCCTGTTTTCGTCTGACAGTTTTTTTTGAGACCTTTTTTACTAAACTAAAGTAATTACTGTAATGTACTGTACTTTCAAATGTACATCTAGCTTGCAACTGAATAAGGAGTACGGTAGTCTTAAAATTCGGTCACAAGCAACAAAACTATTTCCTTTGCTGTGCTTTACTGACTAGAGTACAGCAGAGCTGGCCTACTCTAGAAGACTAGGGATCATAACGTCAAAAATTGTAAAACAACTTTGTTATTCCATAACTAATATTTTATTATGACTTTTACTCTGATCTTACCTGACTTACTAGGGATATATGGCTAGTGATAGTAATATCATATAATTAAAATTTTTATAATTATATGACATTAAGAAAGTGTTTTTGAGCCGTTAAAAAACGCCGCATGCGGCCAGCATGCCAATATTTGGACCACACTGTGCGAGATAATTTGATAACTGTAAGCTCAAAAATTTTTTAAAACTATTAGGGTTTTTACATTTTTGCTTAATGTACTGCAAAATTTTGAAAGTTTCAAAGCGGGCCGTGAGCGAAAAACAGATTGTGGAGCATTGCATTACGACTACGATTGTAAAATTTATGAAGCTTTTTTTAATTAAAAAAATCAACTACAATTAAATAAATAATTATATGAAAACGGTTCGTTTTTTTTACTACAACTACTTTAATTTGGTCGTGTGATTCCTATTCTTTTTATCTTTTTTCTTATTTTTATTTTGAATATGGCGTTGTTCCTGTAATACGTATTGACTTGTTATTGCTTTTAAATTAAATTTGTAGTAGCGTACGGCATAAACTTGAAAAAACTGTTGTTTAAATTTTAGTTAAATTATATGTAATTATCGTTCATGTTTTATTGTTAGGACGCGTAAAAGATTTTTAGATGCTTTGATTAGGACTTAAGGCTCGTTTTTAGACAATTAAAACAATGAGACATTGAAAAAAATTTGGTTCATACTGAATGAAACAATGCGACATTTTGTTTTAATAAATGAATTTTAATAAAAAAAAAGAAGTAAACAGAAACCTAAATTAATAAAATATTTTATTTACGCGTTAAACATGTTTGCTTCATAAAAATTTGAGAAAAAAATATTTTACAAACATATTGGCCGTTTTAAAGAAAATTTTAGCACGGTAGCAGCTGACGTTCACTAAGTTATTTGAAGAAATTTATAGGCTATACGCTCTATTTTTTAAGTTACTGTATATTTGCTTATTAACAATATTTTAGCAGGTTTGTCTACTCAACATCCTATTATAGCAATTTGTTCATTTCTATATTAAATTAGACTTAAAAGCTTATTGCCAGGGTTACGACCCCACCTTCCATTAAACAAAAAAACAAGCGAAGTTTCATAATCGGGAAGTTAATAAATCTAGTTTTTTAAACTCAACTTAGCTTGCCTTCAAAGTAAAGTAAACTAAAACAAAAGTAAATTTCTTTGATAAAAATAATCAGTGGTAGCCTTACAAAAACGAGGGCCCAGTGCAAAAAAAACTGGGGACCACTTTTTGGTGTTCCAAAACAAAGTGATTTTTAAAAAAGTCATCAGTTTAAGAGGGTTTTTTTTAGTGTTCTGAAATAAAATGAGTTTTCAATTTAGGGGGCTACTATTTAGTGTTCCAAAACAAAAGGATCTCTAAAAAGACACGTCATCGTTTTAGGAAAGCCATTTTTGGTGTTCTGAAACAAAGTGATTTCTAAAAAAAGGTCATCATTTTAGGTTTTCCACCGCCATGGTTTTGCTATGACAAAATAAAGCAAAATTTTGCTTAGGGCGGGGCCGGTGAGGCCGCTCTGTTTGCACCCAACTAAAGCCATCACTGCATATTTTCTTTCTTGCCGTTTCTTGTTTAATTTTAATCAATATTCTTTCCATGCTATACTTTATTTTCAGTTTGATATTAAAACTATAATTAGAGTTACTATCCAAAATCACATAAAAATAAGCTTGGATAAACATTTACTAGATTTATAACAAAACCTTCTTTGTACGACTGTACATTACAACTAAAAGCTTCAAATTTTTTCGTTTACACAGAAATTTCAGGAAAACAATTTGCAAATACAATTAATTCTGATAGTAAATTTATTGACAAATTGTTTGAAAAAGTAAATATTTTTATAAAATTGTATAAAGTTGTAATCCAAATGCTTAAAATTGCCACAAATCATTTCAATCAACTTAGATCACTAGTGTATTAAGGCGTAGATTGAGCAGTTGCCATATGATTTCCACCTATCTGCAATAGATTGACTATGAGAAAACTTATACAAAAAGAGCAACTAGTAATTGACATACAGCAACAAAATTTGTACGGAACCTGAACAAGATTCAAAACTTAAATGACAATATTTAAGCAGAAAAAAATTACTTTGGTTGTACCAGTGAAAAGAAACGGTATTTTGATGGCAATCGCAATTGATATGGTTTCCATTTTTATACTCGTCATACCGGTGTATCTTTATCACAAACAAAACGTCATGTTGTCTAATTTTTTATTGTTATCTCATCCCAAAAACTCTGTGCTCATCGTTAAAGTAGGTTTAATTTTTGTTCAAACCAATTAAAAATCTTAAACGGACAACATCTTGACATGTCCGAAAGCAGGTTGGGCCAATTGATCGATAATTTTGACTTTGTCGAGTTTATGGTTGATTAATAGTTGATATAATGATAATAAAAAATTTAAGCAAAATAAACTTGGGTAAAATATGTATTATGGAAATTAAAACTAACATTCTTGAAGCGCCACAAAATCCAAGAAAAGAAAACATTCTGCAAAGTCTATACTTCAAAGTAGAATCATAATAGAATCAAAGTAAAATTGCGCATGAAAAAGTTGTGAAGACAACATGACGCTAAGACAATTAAGTCTGCCAGATCGGTGCGTACAGCAATTGGCATTAGAAAAATAACACGAACACGTTGAGACATAATACCAAAAACACTCTCAATGACTAGGCACACACGCAAAAGACAAGAATTGACACACTTTTTTTTTTAGCTCCAAATATTTTTTATGGTAAGGCCACATTAAGCAAGCCCTTAGTTGTAGAAAATGCCTCGTTGGCACAAAACAAAATAAAGCTTTTTGTTTGTCATCGTATAAAGGACCACGGCTCGGTAGGAAAACATCCATGGAATAGAGTTTGGGTAAAGATGAAAATATTTCACCATCGGAATTTTGTCCATAACTTGCAATGCCAATTGATTAGAAAGCGGTATCTACAAAAAATGTAGCTTAAGTGGTGCGTGATTCTAAATGAAATTTGAATTTAGGCGTCTTGCGCCAGTAAAAATATCACGCTTTACAAATGATTCAAATAGAATATAATCATAATTTTATTGATTTTTAAACAATTCCAAATTTCAATTCTATCAATTAATCAAAGCTAAAAAACTAAATAAAAAGCTTCAACCGTAAAAAAATTTCTCCATATAAACGAAATTAGGGACCGATAACTGCTAAACAGTTGCTCGAGATTTTACGTCTCCGACGTTATTATGCAAGTCCTGAATATTTTAATTTTTAACACTACAAACAGTGGGGACTCGCACCTTGGAGCTGCAGAGCAGCAGCACCTTAAATATCTGTACAGCGGCTGCAAAAGGTTGTAATAAACATAATAAAAAAATTAGTAGTTATAATTTTGTAATCGTTGCTGATAACATCTGATAATATTTACAACTGCTGCACTAATATTTAGGGTGCTGCAGCTTCAATGCACGAGCCGCCACTGACTACAAATTAAATTTTTTTCACTATTTCTCTAAACACACTTTCTTCTCTGCTGTGAAGTATTGAGATGGATAAACTTTAGCAAGACCAGGTATAGCAGTAAAAATTTTTTAAATTAAAAAGTTAAAGAAATCTTTTGCAGCTTCTAAGTACGTTTAACAATGGCTTAAAATAATACCGCTAACTAAATAGTAATTCTATTATAAAGCCAAATGTCAAATTAAATAACTAGTCATACACTGCTTTAGTAGACCATAGAAATAAGTTACATTGATAAAAGAGAAACTTACTGGCATCAACTACAAGAAGTAGACCGTGCTAAGTTCTACAATTTCTAGGAGGTCTTCACAATGTTGGTGTCACAAAAATACTCGTATGTTTCTTTTGATTTTTCTCACAAAGCATCAGAAACTTTTAAGATGATGTTAGAGCGACAGTTGACCTTCCAATGCAAAAGAATGTACTGATAATTCAAAAAAATGCCCAGTAAATATCTATAAAGTACAATCAATTTTAAAATAATTCTAGTATGTACTTTACACAATTTAAAAAGTAATACCTGGCTTAAGTAATGCCAAGATGTTCATAATGTAAAATTGTTTCTCTGGGATTCATTTCCAATTTTTAAACTATAGAACCAAAAATTTTGACTAGTTTATTAAACTGGTGAAAGGTACATTTCATGTAGTCTTTAAAATAAAATGCTCTTTCTCACATCAATTCTTTTACTAATACAGTAGATGGTATTTACCTAAAACAAATTATAAGTTTTTTTAATCTTGTGAGTTGAATCACAAAAATATGAATATTTTAACAACAGAAGATGAATTTATTTTAATTTATTTTATCTCTCTTTATATACATTCTCCTGACTTGCGGGGAAGCATTGAAGGTGCAATACATCAAGAAAGCAATCCCGCCGACCTGCTTCCAGAGATGCTTAGATATTGTTGTCCAGTTCAAATTATTTATTTTGGTTTTATAGTTTAATAGAGATTTGACTGAAATTTAGAGCTGCTTGCCAAAACTACCCAGTGGAGGAAAGTGCCATAAAGTGTCCTTTTAAAAAAATAAAGAAATGGAGCAAATATGTTTTGAACCGAGACCATGTCGATCACAATCACTGTGTTTTTGACCACTTAACCATGAATAGTAACAAAATAAAAGTAAAGACTAAATATTCATATATACCAAATGCTTTTCTTCTTTCGAAAAGTGAATGAACCAGTGTTATTATTTGATCCTAATTTTAATAATGTTTCTAGCTACATTAAATTCATTTCTAATTTATGAAATAAATATTAAGAAAAAATTATGCAAATAGCGTGAGAAGTTTTTGGTTTGACAATTACCGTAGTGGCAATTAAGTTATATTGGCTTTCGTGAATAAATACGGGAGCAGTTAACAAAGCATTATCTATTTGTAAATGCGTAGACTATAGGTAAATAAATTACTTATTAGATTTCTAAGTTATTTGTATTTTAATTATTCTAATAAATTTGGAGCATAAAAGATGTATAGCAAAGCTAAAATGTATGTGCTACCAAAAATTTCTACGCGTTACCAAACTCCACAAACACTTTTGCACCCCTGAAATAAACAATTCCAAAACCTCATAATTATAAAATTTAACAAACGTTTTAAATGCTAATCGTGATACTGATTAAAGAAAAGAGTATTCTACCAAAACGTTTCAAAATTTCTGTTATAGCATTCGAAAAACATATGATCATTTTGAGTGATCGTAATTGCAAAATAGATCAGTAATCATAATCATAATCGTAATCGATTACATTTGTCATGTAATTGCCCCATTTCTGTTCTAACGTGTATAAATATTAAAAAATTATTTTTAATTAGTTTTGGATGAACAAATGGTTTGATACAATTCACAACACGAACACAATAACCTTATAATTTTAAGTAGTTTATGTAGGCTATAAGAATATTTTATATTATTTTAGCGCATATAATTTTCTAGTCGAATTGTTTTGTGTTGTTTTACCATTTTGTAGACTTAATACATCTTTTATAAATCAGCATGCTTTACAAAGTCTGTGTTTCGCGGTAGTTTTGATTGACGTTGGAGCATTATGAAACAATTTATACAGCTCTAAGCCTCAATAAAGCAAATAATTTTATTAAGAATTATGCAATATCGGCTGGCAAATAAGAAATAAAGAGATGCTGCAGTCAAAAAATCGAGTTTAATTCGAAGAAAAACCGATCGGAGTGAGAATAAAAAAGAAACAAAATTATTGGCGACAAGAGATTAAAAGGAATAAAGTTGCGTAACATGAATTTTTTAGTTTTTTTAATGTTTAAGATGCTCGAGAAAAAAATTTTTTTTTCCTCAAACTATGTAGTTTCTCTCTGAGCTAAATTTGTTTTGTTTAATGAAATATTTTTGCAGCGTATTCTAACTTCAAAGTTATAAAAGAGAAAAAACCACATCACGCATCACGTAAGTTTTTAAGTTCCTTTGCGAAATAGGATATTGTTTTCATAATTATATCAAGATCAAAATACTGTGTTAAAACTTTTTAAAATATCTCCTACATGATTTGAAGTACAGTACAGTATATATAAATGCTTTCTAAAGTCAAAAACTTGACAAAGGCTGCAGACTGATTCTTTGTACTGTATATACCTTTGTATATTCTTTTCACATTCTTTTTGTAGTTATATATGATCTTTTCTAAATGTAAGTCTTTTAAAAAGTTTGAAAAACTGGCAAGCAATTTTTCTATTAGATTTTCTCCCCTTTTTTAATAAAGTAAGAAATCGTTTATTATTTCTTGAACCTTAAAAAACTGAAAGGGTATTTTTTGCATTTTTTACTGTGTATTTATTATCATTGTTACGGCAAGTACTCGAGTTTCGAACCCGGGTTTATTTTCTGGCTGTAATTTACTTAATTTTTGTTTTTGACATTTAATTTGATTCACTTCATTTTTTCACGGCGCTCGCTTGCTAATTGATTGTTGCTTTGAGCCGACATTTTCCATTATCTCACTACTAATTGATTGTTGCTTTGAGCCGACATTTTCCATTATCTCAGCGCGCTCGATTGCTAATTGATTGTTACCTCGAGCTGACTTCTTTTTTCCATAAGTTGGGTGTAATTTGTGTAGAAACGCTTAGTTTTGCTACTTCAGCCTTTGTGGAGCGGTCGTAGATTTACTGTTTGAAATACTGTTAGACGCCGTTGGGAGTGCTGTTGAGGCTTTTGAGCTGTTTATAATACTGTTGAAGATACTGTTTGATATTGTTAGTTTTGTCGGTCTGCTCCGTGTCAGTCTACAGTTGGTGAGTGTTTATAAGTCTTTCCTTTGCATTAGTTATTTATGTTTACGTTTATTTATAGAAAACCGTCCGACTGTATTATTTCGTCCAATCATCCAAATCGTCCGACTGTATTATTTCGTCCGACCGGATTATTACGTCCGATTCGTCTTATTTTCGTCCATCCATCTTATTTCGTCCATAACGTCCGTACATCTTAATTTCGTCCGACCTTATTATTTGGTCTATCTTATTTACCCGTCCAATTTAGTTCGTCTTATTTCGCATTGTTTTTATATCTTAATACAAATTTAATTCAAATCAAATCAAGGACGCGTACATTTCCGGAGACAGCCACACGGAGTTTAAGACCGCGAAGAATTTACTGTAACAATCATCATTGCTAATCAAAAGCAACTTTCCTTGAAGATTCTAATAGTATTAACGTTAATATATTTACACATATGGCATACAAAATGACTCATTTTTTACACCAAAAAAATTTAAAAAAATTGTCCTAGCGTATTTGCAGCACATTAAAAAAATATATTGCGGCAATTTAAGGGTAGAAGAACCAAGTATTGAATCACCAGTACACTTAGGTAATTATTAAATTGTTACTTGAATCAAAATTTTAACTTGGAACCGAATGACAAAAAATTAAATATGATTAAAACTTTATGACTATTGAATTGACTACCAGCTACTTTTATTGCATTTGTAGAATATATAAATGTAAAGCCCGGCAGGTATAAAACTAAAATTGTTTTACATTTTTCGTGCCTGCATAAACTGGAAGATTTTGAGATTTTAATCTAACAGGAATTTCTTTTTGATACATTACGTAATCGTCGTATTCACTACTTTTTTCTCTTTTGTTCTCACTCCAATTGTTTTTTTTAATTAGACTTGGCCCAATCAGAGGCGCCGGAAAATTTTTGGCGGGCAGAGTAAAATTTTAAAAAGAGTGGTTTTTTGATCAAAAAAGCAGTCTCAATAAACGCAGATATTAAGCGTGGGTTTAATGGAGAAAATGTTTATAAAAAAGCTTTGTGAAGGCAAAAAATAAATTAAAATTTTTCAGTTTTTTGCCGAGGTGTTTCATTTAATTAACCCGCAAATATTTTTAATTTACTCCAAAAGACGAAACGTCCTTGTTGTAAATGAAGACCTTTTCTGTTTTATCAGCCTTTATTTCTCCTTAAAAAGATTTACATTTTCAGATCAAACTCAAGTAAAAACCTTTTTTTTGGTCCATGCTGCGTTTGTTTGAGTGTCCCTTTTTCAACTCTTAAAAGCTCGATTGACTACATTCTGTAGTCATTGCATCTTTGCAGTCTGGTCGCTCTTGCTGTGGAAGACCTATACCGGTGTACTTCAACTAAAATAAATGGTTTGATAAGTTGTTTCCTGTGTGTAAAAAAAAGTTTGATCGCATTTTTATTTTTTAAGAAATTCAAAAATGTTACGTTGAGGAGCGTTTGACTACAAAATGTAGTCATTTTATTTTGCTGAAAATAAGAAAGTATGAAAGTTTATTTCAAAGCAAAATGAAGTATACTGGTGCAACAAAATACTTCAGTAAGAAAGTAATTAAGATTGATTGATCTTTAGTGGAAAAAGCTCTACCGATTGGAGATTTTTTGAACTAGATACCATTGTCAGCAAGAAAACGAAAACAATCTGGTAAATCGGGTCACTGCAATTCACCCATTACTTGCATGCAATGTTGGCAGAATTAGGTTTAGAATAATTTCTTTGTCTGCGAATAAGATCATTGTAGATGAGATAGTTGAACTGGACTTCTAAAATAAGCAAGCAAGCCAGCACACATACCCAGGCAGATGCCTTCAGCTAAAGTAATAGTCTGCTGCTATAGTGTTTTGCATGCCTACAAAATTGTTGCTAAGACAGTAAGAAGATGTAGAAAGTTAGCTTATAAGAGCACGAGCTCATAAACTGTTTTGCAATAATGTCTATACCATATTTGAGTTATCAGCTATTAAAAGGTTTTTTGCCACCAAGCAGCTTTTCACATAAAAGATTCTGATGTTAGTTGTATGCTGGCAGTTTATTCGTATTTTGGAGTTGATTTGTAAAATAAGTAATGACATGAACTTAAAATTTATATTATTAATTTTTACAACAAGATTGTACATATTATGCATAAAAAACTGTTGTTTGCTACTATGAATAGACGATTGACATTTTGCGATGCTTGCGTTCAGTTTGGCATTTCAGAGAAGGACGTTTATGACGAAAGTAATGGAGAAAAAGAAGAGGAAATGGGTGAGATAAAAGGTGATTCTCTTAAACTGCAAACGGATAAAAAAAGAAAACACTGCTATTGATGATGCAGTAGATGGTGAAGTGTTTGTCAAAGGAGAATCTGATAGTTCAGATGATGAGAAAGAACTGCGGACCGAGAAAGTGATGATAAGCAAGACGATGATTGGGTCGTAAGCTCAAGTAGTATATCGCACACATCATATACCAATGCCAGCACGAAGACGTCAAAGGAATATTATTAACGAGGCCCGAGAGCAATTGCTAAACCTCAAAGTGAGAAAGAAAGTTTTGAATTTTTAGTCAGTAAAGAAATTTTCCAAACTATCCTTCTTTACACAAATAGAAAGCTACGAGAAATATGAAGAAATCTCCACCAGGTACGCTATCCAACAAACATGTTTTCAATGGACTAGCTAAAGACAAGCATTGCTACCATGTTGAGAGCAGAATGCGATTGAGACTATTTTACAGATCTAAGAGATTTATGGAAACCCAGTGACGCAGGCCTTTCTACCGTACTGTGACGTTATTGAATAGAATCAAACTTTTGCTGCAATGTATTCGTTTTGACAACTGGCATACACGTGAACAAAGAAAAATTGATGACAAATTTGCTGCTGTTTCAGAAATATGGGAAATTTTTTTTAAAACACAAGATGCATTTACATTCCTGGAGAATGTATCACCGTGAACAAACAGCTTGTTGGTTACCGAGGGAAAATTCCTGGGCGAACATACATTTCGTGCAAACCAAGAAATATGGTCTGAAGATATTCTGGGCCTGCAAGTACAACACTGGATATGGATTGAATGCAATTGCATATTGTGGAAAAGAAAGCAATCGTGTTCATCACAATTTGACCCAAGATATTGTGCTAAAAGTTGTCGAGCCTTGGTACGGTACTGGAAAAGACATCTGCACTGATAATTGCTTCACTAGTTGCACTCTTGCAAACCAGTTGCTCCAGGAAAATTTAACGTTACTGCGTACTGTTTGTCGACATCGTAGGAAAGTTCCCATTGGTTTTCGACAAAAAGCAAATTGTACAGAAACAAATTTATTTTTAATCACGGAGATGGGATATGTCTGGTGGCTTACCAAGCCAAACAAAACAAAAACCCAGTGATACTGCTTAGTTCCAGCTACAGTAATCCATCCGTGGATAGCGGTGAAGCAAAAAAACTGCAGATGATTTTGGACTATAATGCAAGTAAAGGTGGCGTCGACACATTTGACCAAAATCTGGAAAAATTGTTCTGCCGCGAAAAACTGTCTGCTAGACGCTGCTGCAAACAACGCATACATATTAATACAAAAGAATGGTCACAGAAGTTCTCGGAAAGACTTCCTGAAAAAGCTGACATTGGAGTTGGCCACACCCTCCATACAATCTTGACTGTGTAAGTTGAAAGTGCGAAAATCTGTGCGGAAAGCAGCAGCTCAAATGAGCATTTCAACACTTGCTGTAACCAGAGGACTGCAGCATTCCTTGAAGCCAAACCTACAAAAAACATGCATCGTGTGCAAAAAAAACTCTCGCAGGCAATGCGACTCATGTAAGAAATCTGTTTTTCCGCAAGATTGTGTGACTATGAAGATATGCAAATACCAAAATTGTGTCAATGACTAAAACTGGTTATTTTTGTGCTGCTTTGTTGTATTATTATATGACAAATAAAAATTTTTTGTTTGAAAATGGCCTCAGAGTCAAATAAACCTAAAGTAAATATAGCATGCAAACAAAAAATACACATTAGTCACAAAAACTATATAGCTGTTGCGATAAAAAAAAGTTTTTAAACAGTAACTACAAAAAGTAATAAATTGCTCCTCTATCTATGTAAATTTTAGCGTGCTGATAAAGGTTGAAAAAAAAGTAATATTTCTAAACTTTGTGTCCGTTGCTAAATTACTTTTATACATTTAATGGCTCTTTTCAAAAAGAGTTATTTGACCCCTTGTCTAAATCAATATTATCAAACTTTGTTGGATTAGATTTTGGTCGAAATTATTAATATATAATTGTAAAGCAAATCGAACATAATGCTTCTATCTTTCGAATTTCAGAAGCAATTTCCCTTTGGCCTCTCACTTTTGGCGCCCATGAATCTCGCATTTATAAAACAAATTTTTTGTTAATTTGAAGGAAATTAAAGTTAACGGTATTTTAATTAAGTGTTTTAAATAATTTCTTTATAAATTTTAAATATATTTTTGTAGAGGATCATATATCAGGGATTTAAAATCAGCCCAAGATAACGGGTGATTTACTAGTTAAAAACTTATTTAAAAAAACCGAATATTAAAACTTTTTAATCTGTTAATTATTGATAGAAAAAATAAACTTAGTTAACTATTTTCAGCTTATCGTAATTAAAATTTCATTATGATAAACAAATTAGATGTTTTCTTTTTTTTTGCTGATGAACAAATTAAAACAAATTTTTTAATTCCAATAATCGCACCATTATAAATTATAAAAAAAATTTTTTTCTATATTAAAATATTAAACTATTATAGCTTTTTTTAAATTGGACAAATAAAGGTACAAATATTTTTTAATCGTTTCAGCATTGAAGATTTTTCGGACTATTACTAACCCGGTCAATCACCAATTATAACACTTCAACTCTATTTCGACTGGGGGGGGGGCGGAAAGTGCCCGCGTTGTTCTGTATGCTGCTCAAAAACTACTTGCATGAATGTCTTAAATTTTATGACTTTTCCTGATTTTTATTTATCTAAAAGTGCAATTTTTAAAAAAATTTCTCAAGTTATTTTGGAGTTATTAATAGTTTTCTAACGCCTAGTCACTAATTTTTTGACTATTTCATAAAACGCGAGAAAAAAAGCAGCGAAAAGCGAGAGAAAGGCGAGGTGTAAACTGCTTATCAAAGCAATTTCGGTTGATTAACCGTATAATCACGTCAATTACACAAATCCACCTTGCAAAGCTCGTAGCCTACTAGGTTCTTAATATTAATCAATTTTTTGATTTTGAATTAGACTCAGTAGGTTTTCTATCCGAAAATACTTGCTTAAATTAAGATCTCTATAGAAATTTATTTTAAATTTAGGCTTTGTCAAAATATCGAAACTGACTTTCCGCTTAAATCACTGTTGCTTGTTCATTTACTATTCTTTTCTTGATTTGTCTTTTAACTTAAATACTGGTATAATTGTTTGTGGTGTTTGCTTGTATGACATATCTGACCATTTACCAATTTTTATTGCGTTGAAAAAATATAATTACATTTGTATTAATAATGATACTGCATTGACTAGATGCATGAGAAATTTCAATGCTGAAAGATTTATAGAAGACCTCAGTAATAGACTTCATGCTATGAAGGACACAATTTTAGCACCGAGTAATTTAGATAGTAATTTCTCAAGTTTTATTTCTTTATTCTTGGATGTATTAAATAAACATGCCCCATTAAAACAGCTATCACGGAGAGAAAAAAAACTTTCATTAAAACCTTGGATAACAAAAGGTATATACACATCTATTAAAACAAAAAATAGATTATTTCGAACTTGTTATAAACATGGTGATAGCAATAAACTTTTATTATACAAATCATACTCCAACAAATTAACACATTTAAAGAAAATTTCAAAACGCCAGTACTATAATAATTTATTCAATGAACACAGAGATAACAAAACAGAAACATGGAAAATAATCAATAACTTAATTTCAAAAAATAAAAAGTCGTCTCAACAAAATATTCCAGAAACAATTGCAATTGGCAAACAGAAATATAAAACTAACACTGAAGAATTTGCCAATTTAATGAATAATCATTTTACTAATATAGGAGAAAATATGGCTGCCAAAATTTCTCCTACACAACTCTCATATTCACATACATTTAATAGAAATATATTAAATAGTTTCATGATAAATGAAATAAATGAAAATGAAGTAATAGATAGTATAAATTGCTTAAAACCAAAATCTACTCATGGATTACATGGAATTAGCTCCAAGTTCATTAAGTTATCAAAAACAGTAATTAGTACCATACTCACAAAATTATATAATAAATGTATTGAAAATGAAACATTTTCACAAATACTAAAACAATCACAAATTATTCCAATTCCTAAAATAAATCCTCCAACTTCTGCAACAGACTTTAGGCCTATTTCTTTATTGCCCACAATATCTAAAGTATTTGAAAAAATTCTTCATAAAAAAATGCTAAATTTTCTCACAAAACAAAAAATTATAAATACATGTCAATATGGGTTTTTAAATAACCATTCCACTGAACTTGCTCTTACTTCCACATATGATCAACTACTAAAAAATTTAAACAATAACAAGTATACTTGCTCAATATTCTTGGATTTAAGCAAAGCATTTGACACTGTTAATCATGAAATATTACTTGGAAAACTTTATAGATATGGATTTAGAGGTAAAATTTGGAATTTATTGCAATCATATTTATCAAATAGAAGTCAATGCACAAAAATTGGGAAAATAAGCTCAAAATTTCAAACTATGAAATGTGGAGTTCCCCAAGGAAGTTGCTTAGGCCCTCTTATGTTTTTAATTTATGTAAATGATTTGCCAAATGCCACTCAGTGTCAGACAACTCTGTTTGCTGATGATACCACTCTTCACCTTTCAAATAAAAACTTAAATGATCTTCAACATGAAATGAATAAAGAACTAAATAAAATAAATCTTTGGATGAAATGTAACAAATTATCTGTAAATTACTCCAAAACATCTTATATGATAATAAGTAACAAAAGTTTAAAACCTTTTTCATTTAAATTAATACTTAATGACAATATTAAACCATTAAACCATTGAAACACGTAAAATATTTAGGTGTCTTGCTAGACAATAAATTAAATTGGAAAGCTCATATATCTAGCTTGTGCAGTAAACTATCAAAAACATGTGGTGTTTTTTTATAAATTAAGATATTTTGTTCCATTTCGCTGTTTAAAAACTGTGTATTTTTTACTGGTACAATCACATTTGCAATATTCACTAATCAACTGGGGACGTGCAAATAATAGCACTCTTCATCCACTACAAATAATTTAAAACAAGATCATTAGAGTTTGTTTATTCGGTCATAAAAGAACCTTGATTGATAATCTATACACAAAATTTCAGGTTTTAAAATTGTCAGATTTATCTAAATTAGAATATGCCCAATTTATGTATAAATTTGAAAACAATTCATTACCCATCTTTTTCAACAACTATTTTACAAAGTTGGACTCTATACATTCATACAACACTCGCGAAAAAAAAAACAGATATTTTTTCCAAGGTTTAGCACAAATTTTGGCAAAAACACTCTACATTATCTTGGGTTGCAAACGTGGTCAAAAATTCCACCAGAAATTAAAAATTTATCATACATTGGTTTTAAAAAAAAGCTTAAAAAGCATTTACTAAATGGTTATGAAACAAATATACCTGATGACTAGATTGCAGTTTTCTTTTAATTTGGTTTGTCTTATTTTTTACCATATTTGCCATGTGTTGCTTCATTTTCTTCTGATTAATTGGATATTGCTCACTTGTTTTTTTGTTGTTTCTTGCTTTATGCAGTTAAAACACTTTTACATCTTTTGGCTTTTCTTTGTTTTTTTTTTTTATGCTTTGCTTGTGTTGTCTAAGATGTGCTACCTTATTTTTCTGATTAAAATTATAGGCCTATTGTTTATTTGCTTTATTAATCAAACTGCTTTTTATTTTTTACTGAACATTTTTTTTTTTTTGTTTTTTGTTTTTTTATTTTTTATTTTTTTTATTTATTTATTTATTTATTTTTGGATATTGCTCACTTACTTTTTTTGTTTCTTACTTTGTGCAGTTGAAACACTTTTACATCTTTTTCCTTTTTTTTTTTTTTTTATGCTTTGCTTTTGTTGTCTGACATGTGCTACTTTATTTTTTTCGATTAAACTTATAGGCCTATTGTTTATTTGCTTTATTATTCAAACTTCTTTTTATTTTCACTGAACATATTTTTTTTTGTTTTTGTTGTGTGTGTAATTGATAAATAATTGAATATGTACCTATCTTATAAAGGTATGTAGCTGACTTGGTGACTTGGACTTGGTGACCCTCTTGAGGGTCTTTTGCTGCATCCCTGTTGTAGAATCGTATTAATAAATAATGGTAAAATAATATTTTTTTTTTTTGTTTTCTATATTGTATATGTATTTTGCAACAAATAAACAAAGATTGATTGATTTAAAAAAAAAAAAAAAAAGCTTAAAAAGCATTTACTAAATGCTTATAAAATAAATACACCTGATGCAGTTTTCTTTTAGTTTGGTTTGTCTTATTTTTTACTTCATTATTGTCTGATTAATTGGATATTGCTTACTTGCTTTTTTTTATTGTTTCTTGCTTTATGCGGTTAAAACACTTCTACATCTTTTGGCTTTTTTTTTTTTATTTTTTTTTATGTTTTGCTTTTGTTGTCTGATATGTGCTACTTAATTTTTTCTGATTAAACTTATAGGCTATAGTTTATTTGCTTTATTATTCAAAATGTTTTTTATTTTCACTGAACTTTTTCTTTTTTTTTTTTTGTTTTGTTTTCTGCTTTTTTTTCTTTTTTTGTTGTTGTCTGTACAATTGATAAATAATTGAATGTGTACCTATCTTATAAAGGGATGTGGCTGACTTGGTGACCCTCTTGACGGTCTTTCGCTGCATCCCTGTTGTAGAATCGTATTAACAAATAATGGTAAAATAATATTCTATTGTTTTTTATATTGTATATGTATTCTGCAACAAATAAACAAAGATTGATTGATTGAAAAAAAATTAAAAACATATAACTATCAATGTTTATTCCATTTAAAAAAATGAATAGACTATTTAGTTTGCAACTGTTCAGATAGTTTAAAGGAAGTAGGTCTACTAATACAAAATGTAGTAAAAGTTATTGCCATTGATTTGGTTACGGTTGCCAACCAAGAAATTTTCGTTAAAAAAGAGGTTAAGCGAAGACAAAAACAAATAGAAATGACATATCAAATTTGAACATTTGACTTGTTGCATGTAATAGGGTAAAAATGATATTCAATATTAAATGATTCAATGAAAGATAGAAACGGTGGGGAGCCTATAGGGGCTGCAAAGCTGCAGCACCCACAAATATCTGCGTAACAGTTTTATATATTACCGGAAATGCTTAAACAATTTATATATATATTTTTTTCATTTTTGAACTTAGATGTTTTAAATTCACACTAAAAATTTCACGTAAAACGACGCAATCTGTATTAAAGCTGTATCTAGTAGATTGAAAATAAACGTCTTTAAATTACTGCGAGTGTGAGAGGAAGCAATTAAATACTACAAAATGTCTTAATTTTGACAGCTAAGCATGTTTGAGATTTTCGGCAGTGTTGCTTTATTGCTCAAGTAAACCCTAAGTTTCTTTGTCAACCCTCCTTCGACCTCGTGAGTGTTCCAATCGACCACTCGGAGGACCACTGGTCTAAACAATACACTTGGTTATCTACATAGCGCCACCTTTACATATCTTGCGTTGGTGAGACGAAATAAGCACTTAGAGAAAAACAATAATAATCTAATTGTTAAATATTGAAATAATATTTATAAATTGGAAACACTGATTAGGGCTAGAGCATGTGATCAAGTTAGTAGTCGTTCTTTCTCTTCGAGTCAGAATGGTGAAAGGACGTCGAAACGAGACGGGGTGCGAAAATCGTGAGTGTAAACAAATTGTTTATCTGCTGCTTTTTCTCAGTTAAAAATTTGGATGTTAAGTTGTTCTTAATTTGAAAGAATCACATTGTTTAACGCTGTCATATTGTTGCATTAAAATATTGATGAATATTGTACACGTTGTTCAACAACTTAGCACTCATTATCTATCCGCCCAAATTTAATTTCTTATTCGCCTTTTTCTTATTACTTGTTTGTTCTTTTATTGAATAATATAATCTTTAAGTTTAAACCGCATTTGAATTAGAATTTTAATAAGGTGAGTTAGGAATTAATTTAGAAAGACAGATTAGACATTCCCGCTCACTATAACTAATCGAAACTAATAACTAAAAAGAAAGACAAAACAATTGAAATGAAGAAACTTCTGGAAGCTCTTAGACATAATAATTATCCGGATTTGCTTTTAAAGCAGACGAAAAACCGCATGAATATTTAAAAAACCAAAAGCAGACAAAAAACCGCATGAATATTTTAAAAAACAAATGCAAAGTTACTTCAAAGCGTCAAGAAAAGAAAGGTACAGTCATTTTACCGTATGTATCAAGACTCAGTGAAAAAAATTACAAGAATTCTAAAAAGTTTTGATGTCCAAGTCTGTACTAAATCTTTAAAAACTATAAAAGACATCTTACCTTCAACCAATGGCAGAATTGAACCTACTCGACGACAAGGAGCTATTTATCAAATTCCTTGCCAAGATTGCTCTGCATTGTATATAGCAGAAACAGGTTGTAATTTTAAAACATGCTGTGTGGAACACAAACGTGACCTTTACCCACGCAATCTGGCGAAAATTGATGATAACAACATAAATAAAAAAACTGCACTTGTAAAACATGCTGTAAAATTCGACCTTAACCCTCTACCGCCAAAGTCATCAAATTTGTCACGTTTAACTATTACGTCTTTTATAGCTTATGGAGCAAAATTTTACTCAACCGTCCATATCGACAAATTAGTCACATTTCAAACAATAAACTTTTATTGGCAACCCGAAATTTTATCAATTCGCTTGTTTCGCAGTATTGCGCAATTTTATTTTTCGTGATGTAATTTGATGAGCAGCAATACTCGTATTTGAGCATAGAATTTGACACGTGTATAAAAAAAGTACAAAAGTGGGGAAAATCTTACAAATAGTCAATTTAGGTATAAGTTTGAATAGGCAAGACAGATTTTGAAAGCTTACTTTGGATAGAACATAGTCGAGTTGATTCTAAACGTTACAAATTTGTCGATGTGGTCGTCTGATCATTTATTATGTATGAAACCTAGTAAGTTGATAATTTTACTGCAAGTTTGATTTAACTTGTTAGTTTTTTTACAGAGGCCACTTAAAAATGGTTTTAGTGTTTAGTTTTGACTTTACATAGTATTGATGCTTGCAAATAATACTGTGAGCTAAAAATAAAATTAGGTATGGGTAGGCTGCCGTGACGGCATACCTATCAGTAGGCTTACTGCTACTGGTGCCTAGACAGTTGGGAGCTTTGAGTTTCTACAAAAAAGACATAGCAATGTTGCACTAAACTACTTTTGAATTTTCTTACCAGTAGGTCTAGTAGACCTGTAGACTGATGGTGCTGATAATCCTAACCAGTAATCTCCTTGTGTTCGGTACCGGTACCGAATTGGTATGTACTTGGTATTACAGGACTATGTACTAGTAAAGTAGACACAAAAGGCAATACCATATTGAATTATTAAAATTATCAATTACCGGTAGGCTTATTATTATTATTGTTTTGTTAGCACTAATACATATCAAGCAAGCAAACAGTTCAGTAAAGACTGTTGATATGTTGCAATGTGAGCTCAAATGTTATATACTTCAGGTTTCTAACTGTGGGCTACTGCTAATATATACAACATTTTATGAAATCAGAAATATTTTTGTTTCTTCATTTTCAGTTGTACTGATATAGGTAGTGGGTGTAAGTATGGATAGTCAATCATTTTATGGTATTGGTAAGCGTAGACTAAGAATTCCACCAATGAATTCAATGTAAACTAAGAATTCCACCAATGAATTCTTCAATTCAATGTAGACCAAAGAATTCAATTGCATGCAATAGCAATTCCTGGGGGAGATGCAGGTGAAAGTGATGACGAAAATTTGTCAGATTCTGATGAAGAGTATTTACCTGAGCCTCAACAAAACAACTTACATGAAAGTTTTTTTGAAAGTGATTCGGGTAAGTTTTATTTGCTTGGTTACCATGACTTTTGCAATTACTGTGTGGTACTAGTATATGCTTGTATTATACAGTATATATATACGAAAATAGTTAAGAAATTGTGATATGTAATGATACTATATGCTTGGACCTTGCTTGGTATCAGTTACTTTCACTTGCAATCGTATACCACTTAGAATACATTTTTGCTGCAATATCTCTAGACTTCTAATTTTCTTTTTCAGATGATGAAGATAATGATGTTGATAGTAATCAAATGGATAATGCTGGATGTTCTTTAAATAATTTAGAGCAAAGACCTTTAGGTTCTCAACAAGTACCACAGTGGAAAGAAGTGAATGGATCATCATCCACTTCTCGTACACCATCACAATGGCTTGGAAGTGATTACCAGACCGATTCTATTCAAGCACCAATTGAGTACTTTCGTTATTTTTTTGACACCACAATTATGGATTACATAGTATACGAATCGAACCTTTATTCTGCTACGATTGATCCATCAAGACCGTTGGGACTTTCTATCGATGAGCTCGAAAAATGTTTGGCTGTTGTCATGTTTATGTCCTTGATTCCTCTTTCAAACTCAAGGCACTTTTGGTCTCTGGGTCTTCGAATTCTTCATGTTAGCGATATATTATCTAGGCGACGATTCGAAAAAATCAAACGATTTATTCATTTCAATAACAATAGCAGAATGGCTCCTTCTGGTGATGATAATTTTGATAGGCTTTTCAAGGTGAGGCCTTTGCTGGATCATCTTCGGGAAAAATACAATTCAATTACTATGCCACAAACCCTATGCATAGATGAACAAATGATACCATTCAAAGGAAAGTCTGCCCTCAAGCAGTATATTCCAAGCAAGCCACACAAATATGGATACAAAGTTTTTATACTATGCAGCAATAAAGGGATAATTCACGACTTTGAGGTATACACTGGGAAAATCGAACCTCCTGCTGGAGAACCTGACTTAGGTGCCAGCTCAAATATAGTGGTGAGGTTGTCAAAAATCATTCCTGCCGATAAAAATCAGTTGTTGTTTTTTGACATTTGGTTTACTTCTGTGCCTCTGATTTGTCATCTTGCAAAGACAAAGGTTTTATGCTTGGGGACTATTAGAAGCAATAGGCTGCGTGGCTGCACTCTTCCATCTGACAAAGACATGAAAAAACTGGGAAGAGGAGCATATTTGGAAAAAGAATGCACTATAGACAACATAAAGCTAAGGACAATAAGATGGATGGACACGAAAGCAGTTACGCTGCTGACAAGTTTTGATTCTGCTCAGTCGCTGACTTCTGTAAAACGCTACGAAACCAAAAGCAAGAAAAGGATTGATGTTTCTTGTCCCAATGCAGTTGTGACATACAATGCACATATGGGAGGTGTAGATCTTCTTGACTCTCTAATTGCTCTGTACCGCATCAAGCTGCGATCTAAAAAGTATTATCATCGACTGTTTTTATTCATTTTTTAGATATGACTGTGGTCACAAGCTGGTTGCTGTATCGGCGAGACTGTGACAAATTGGGTGTGCCTCAAAGGAATCAGCTTCCTTTGTTGAAGTTCAAGTATGAAGTAGCAAAAGCTCTATATAAACAGAATAAGGCTGTTGGTCCTGCAAAGCGTGGAAGACCATCCACCTCTGTCGAAACAACATATGAGGCTAAAAAATCGAGAGGGCACAACTCTAACGCAATCCCTCAGCAAAGTATTCTGCAAGACAACACTGATCATTTTCCGATTTATAAAGAACAGAGGGCAAGATGTAAACTACCCGGTTGCAAAAGTTCTCCTCACTTCTTTTGCCACAAATGCAAAGTCTATCTCTGCATAGATAAGAATAAAAATTGCTTTTGGAATTTTCATAAGAAATAAATAAACGTTTTTTTTTGTATGTGTTGTGTTCTGACAATTATTTTTCTTCTTTGCATTTCTTTTTGTAAAGTTGTTTGCGTTTTCTGCTTTTGTAAATAAACATGCTACTTCATATTTAAGTTGCTAATGCTTTTGGATTAGTGGACCAAATGGACAAATCTGTAACGTTTAAAAAATAGGGAGATGAAACAATTTTTTTGAAAAAAAACAATTTTTTTAGTAATAACAATACCTATTCAAACCAGAAAACACACTTATTAATTTTTTTTTTACGAAAAAAAAATTCGGACGTTAGAGGGTTAAAATCAACTGGCTTGACTCATCAATTCTTACTTATGAACCAGACTTTTATAAACGCCGTTTTTTGGAATCATATTTTATACATAAAACTAATTCATCGATAAATGACAAAGAAGGTGTCTATTACAATGAAATATATAATGAGTTAATATACAGTAAAATCTGTTTTTTGTATTTTATTTACTTTCTTTTTTATAAAAAATTTAATTGTTGTTTCAAATTGTTTTCTTACACTTGATCGATTCCGTGTTGCGCATTTCAATGTTTTTACACGAAACTTGTTGTTTTTTGAAGTACTGATTTACTGCTACGCTTGAGTAATTTCCCGGTATGTTTGGTTTCTGTTTTTCAACTTTGCAGTCATTTTAGCTTTTGTCCTGACGAAGCGTGCTTATAACCGCACCTGAAACGTAGACTGTTTGTTTTAATTTTTAGTTTTTAATAAACTGAAAAGGTTTTTAACAAAAGTTTTTTGTTTTTACCAGAAGAGCAGCAGAATATAATGAATAATACATCTGGTAGCAAAAAAAATAGCCACTTTGAATATTGTCGTAATAAAATTTTTAGGCCTAAACATTTGGTAGGTTTTAAATTTTGTTAGTCTTTTTGTTAAAAATAGATTTTTAATTTGAATAATCTTACACGAAAAAACTTTCATTATTTATTTTTTATTTATTTTATTAATAAAGAAGATACAATTTTGAAAATGAATAACTTCTTTTAATATTCTTAACAATTACCATTATATAGCTGATGTAAGATGAAAATATAAAACTAAATTTTTTATCGCTTTACATCTGTTGCAGAAAGAAATTATTTTTCATTTAAAAAATTTTTACAATTTAAAATGAAATCAATCTGTTTAATGAATAAAAATTTTTCTAAATATTAACAAAATATTAATAAACAAAGATAACATCAATTTCATTTGTGTTGATAACATTATGACATTATAATATATTGATTCAATCTAATGATATTAATTAGGTTTGATTTTCATTTCCACTTTCTTCACTGAGTACCAGGAGTTTTTCCAATGAAACCAACCAACTCCTCTGCTACTGATTGCTCCATTCCTCAGATATTCTCCGTTCAAGTTTGCGAAACCACAAGTTCTATACCAAAACGCCCCGTGCCATCGTTCTGCACAGTTAATTGATGGCTGCTCATCATTATCTCGGTCTTTTGTTGAAAATTGTCGATTGTTGTTATAACTCATAGAATCACCTGTAAATAATATGTTTGTGATTAGACGAAACAAACTAATTGCAACTACACTGTTAGATTTAGTTATTTATACATGTATTAATTATCTTCATATAAACAAGAGCAGATTAGTCGTTATTTCCAATCAAGACGAATTTGTAAGACTTTTATAGAAAGAATTTAAAAAATTGTAATTAATTTGTAATCTTATAGCATTTTATCTTGCTATGAAGTAATTTTTTGTCTTGTTATCCTTCACTCTTGCAGTCTCGTCATATTGCACGATTATAGGAAAGGCGAGAGCCGAATGATAGAACATAACTATTGTGAACAAAAATTTATGAAGCAGATATAAACGGATTATTTTGAAATATCATAAAAACTCATGAAATTTGAAAATTCAACCTGTCGTGTTGGGCAACGTTGATGGAAGTCCCACTGCCTATAGGACCAATCCAAAAAATCTGTTTTTAATTTTTTTTAAAACTATAATTGCAATTCTCAGCTAATAATAAAATGAAAAAAATAAGTTATTCATGACAAATGCTGCCCTGAAAAATTTCTTGCAAAAAAGGTTTTGGTAGGTGGAAAAAATGCGGCCCGCCATAACGTTATAAAGTTAGTTTTTGGCCGTTAAAATGCAAAAAGTTGCCGATCTTTGATTAAAACTAGTAAACATTTTTCACTGAAAATAATTTTTTATTTGAAGTAACAAGAAGCGACCAAAAAAACCCAGAAATTCTTTTTTAATTTTTTGTTTCATGAAGACCTTTTTAATTTTTTTGTCTTGACTTGATTTCCAACCTTGCTATGCACTAAATATGCGCTTCTTGACACGTACAAAATTATGCAAAGACTAAAAAAAGGTTCTCCCTTTGTTCGAAGTGTGCTGAAAAATTATGGATGGTACATAAGTATGACGTGAATGCGGAAAAGCTTTAAAATTAATTTATTTTTATGTATCAAATATCATCTAAGCTTATGTTACTAAAGTAATCCAAATCTGTCAAAAACTAAACAGGTCCAAACTTTCCATGAGTGGTATAGCCATAGTAGGATACATAGACAGAGAAAATTAATTTTAAAAAATTCTTAAACAAATATCCCAGCTAAATATCACCCAATTTATAAGAAACTTTTTGAATAAGTATAAGTATTTGCAGAAGTTTCAATAAAAAACTTTGTTATTTCAAGATTTTAACATTCAACCAATTTGGTACCATAGCGTGTCAAATGTTTTTTTATTACTTTTTCTGCTCTATACGAAATATCATTAACTGAGCAAAAATAAAGACCAAATAAAAATCAATTACAGAAGAATAAAAAAATTATAAATATATCTGAAAAATAATGAGTTATTATTAGATTTCCAGTTTTTTAAAAAAAAATCTTTATACTAAATGCACTTTAAAATTTAAAGTGAAGACTTTTTTTCTTCTACACCATCTTTTATACTTGATAATGAAGCGTTTTTGCACCCTTGCTGTAACTATCACAGATTTACTGCTGCATAGGTTGTTTAAGAATGTTACGTCAAAAAATAAAATTGCTGGCCGTATTCTTTTAATATCACGTGCCGGTTTGGCTTTTTTGACAGTTTGGCTCAGTCAAATCCTGCTCTCGCGCCGTAGATTGTCAACTCCTGTTAAAGCGGTTGTTATTCTGTTTTTTTAAATGATTTACAATATATTTTTAAACTTTAATATAAGTTTCTAAATATTTTCGTAAACAAAAGTTTGCTAATTTTTGAAGAAGAACCAAAATATGTAATTATATTTTAGAAAAAGTTAAGTTTTTTTATAATTTTTTTACCAGCGACTTATCTTGATGTTTTGTTTTAAAACTCACCTGTTTCAATTTACACTTTTTTAGGTAAAATAGGGTTAAGTGGAGTTTCTGCACAACTAATAGTATTTCCTACTTATTTGTATTTGTATTTGTATTTATTAAAAAAATCAACAAATTATTTAAAATTTTTTTATTATTTCTAAAGTGTAAAACTAAATATTCATTTTTACAGTTTGTGTTTTACAGATGGGAAATTCACGACGGCGAAATGAGGGACCTGTGGGCAATGGCTTTTGAAATTCGCTTGAGAATAAATCTTGAGAAAATTCGCTTTTGAAATCCAACATATCTAAAAATATCAATTTAAACAAGAAGTCACCCAACTTTTTTCGAAAAGAGCCATCTGATATAACACCAATTAAGCGATAGGAACCAAACTTTTAAAAATGTTCTTTTTTTGTTGAAAAGAAACTCTCAACAAACATAATTAGCAAATTAGAAAAAAAGTTTATCTAAAAAATTTACGAAGACCAAAAAAGGTCTTCACTTGAATTTGAACTAAAGGTATAAATCTTTATAGTGTAAAATGAAGGCCATTTTTGAGTAAATTTGCAAAACAAAAATTCCTCATTTGTAAAAAGAGAAGTATTTGTAAAAGTGGAAGTTTAAAAAAATTTTCTAATTTGCCAAAAAAAAGTTTCACCTTTATGAGTAAACAAAAATTTTTGCGATTTAAGTAAAAGAAATGGCGCGGCCAAAAAGTAAACTCTTTTATTTATTAACTTTTTAGTCTTCAGAAGTTTTTCAATAAAAATCTCTTTTAAGCTTTTGGTATTCGGAAACTTTAACATTTAACCAATTTTGATACTATAGCGTATCGATTATTTTTTATCATTCTTTTTTCTCTGAACAAAATTATTGATTGAGCAAAAGTAAATATAAAAAAAATCATTTTTAATAAAAAGCATCCAAACAAATATTAAAAAATAATCCCAAACCGTCCAAAACTAAATCAGATCCAAACTTGCAATGAGTAGTACGTAGATCCATTGTAGGATGCATGGACTGAAAAAACTAATTCTAAAAAACTTTTCTCAACAAAAAATCTCAGTTAAATACCATTAAAGTTTTTGTTTATTACAATTTCTTTAGACAATTTATTCAAATAGAATGACTAATTTATTCAAATATTTTTTCAGATAACTTATTCAAATAGAATGATTATTAAAACTTCTTCAAGTAACTTATTCCAATTCTATTTTATAAGTTATCTAAAAAAGTTGTAATAGAAAAAAGCCTATATTGGTATATAGCTGGGTTTTTTGTCAAAAAAAGCATACAAATATATGTGAAAAACAATAAGTTTTAATTTTTTATTATGTTTTTGAGCATAAGAGGAAACTTTTTTGGTCAGGTTTGGGTTTGGACCAAATTTGACAAAGTTCAGCGTTGCGTTATCAAATGAAGCCCTATTTTTAAAAGTATCTAAGTCACATTTTCGAAAAAATGAGATAAGCTGAAAAATTGTTTGTTTACTCGCCAGAAATATTCTGAAAAAAAATCTTTTCAGGAAATCACTTTTTGAATAGCACAGAGGTTTGAAATCTTAGCATATTTCTATTGTAGAAAAGAGTTTTTGAAAACTTTAAACCTCATTTTCTCAAAATGACATTATGTGACTTAGATACATTTAGAACTAAGCTCTTGAAATAGTTTTTATCTGAATTAAGGCCAACTGGCAGGATGTTGCTACATATACGACTAAAATTTAAAGGAAACAAATTATAATCAGCGATTATTTTGTTGTTTAATTTGCTTTTATCGGCACATTTTGTAGATTTTAGAAAAGTTTGCTGATTTGATTTACACAAAAGACGGATTTAATTTGAGCTTGAACTAATTTTTCAGTTTTAGGTCGAGGTCGGCTCTGATATATAAAATTCAGTTAAAACTAGGACCACAATAATGAAAAAATATGATGTTTTAATTTTTCTAATAACAGGAAATTTTTGCCCAAGAAAGCTGTATTTCTTCTTCCCAACTATACCCAAACTATATATTTTACCTACCACAATTTAAACTTTACCTTAATAAATTGTTACCTTTCATCTGGCAATACTTTCTCACAAACAATAAAAAGATTCAAAACCATCCAAAGCAATATACGGCATCTTTCTTAAATAACTTGGACTTCCGGAACAGTCAATTAATAATAACCGGTGATTTTAATCTTGTACTTCACTTTATCGGTGGTACTGGTTACTTTTCCCAAAGTACAAATGACAAGATTCTCTTTCAAAAATAAATATCTAGCTTTGACCTAGCTAATTCTTACCGTTACTTTTACCCTTATACAAAAGTTTTTTCTTTCTCAGGATCGCGCCTCACATCCAGATTTGACCGTATTTACATATCCTCTTCTTTAATACCCAAAATAAAAATAAAAAAAAGGAGAATGTCATGGTTTACTGAATCAAAAGCTTTTTTAAGGTCAAGAAAAACTAAACCAGTGTATTGATTAGAATTTATATTGTCATAGGAGTGTGTGATAACATCAACAAAAGCATGATTGGTTGAGACTTTATTTTGAAAACCATATTGAGAATTTATAATTACATTATGTTTATTTAAAAAATTATTTATACGTTTGTATAAAAATCCTTCAAAGATTTTTGAGAAACAAGTAAGAATAGAAATAGGGCGATAATTTGTAGGTTTATCACGTTCTCCTATTTTAAAAATTGGAACTATCCTTGCAATTGTACAATTTTCGGGAAAAGCGCCTTCTGTGAAACAAAACTCAATAAAAACTTGAAGATACGGAATAATAATTGAAGGAGCGATTCGAAGAAAAAAAGCTGAAATGTCGTCATGGCCAACTGCTTTATTATTTTTTAGAAAATAAATAGCGTTAAAGATTTCTGTGTGGTTGTGTATGTTCAGATAGATAGAAGAAGAAACTCGTTTGGTTAGATAGGTAGAAAAAGACTTAAAGGACGTATTTGAAAAATTATTTGCTAAATTTGAGCCAATTGAGCAAAAGAATTTATTAAATTCATCAGCTATATTTTGATAATCTGAGGTTGTGCCACGGTTAGTTACTAATAAGTCAGGAGTATTATTAATTGGTTTAGAGTTCGGAAGCGTAGAACGAATTACATTCCATACTTTATGAGCATCCTTCTGGCATTCATCAAATTTAGAAGTATAATATAATTTTTTAGACAAAGTTTTTAGTTTAGTTAATTTATTAGAGTAAACTTTATAAAATGATTTTTTTTTTCTTCACCACTTAAAAAATGAGATTTAAACATCCGTCTCTTTTTCTTAATTGAAGTTAGTAAGCCTTTGGTAATCCAGGGTTTTTGTAAGTGTTTTTTCATTCTTCTTGATATTGGCCTCAAAGGCGCATGGGTGTCAATAGAATGTGATATAATGTGGACAAAACTATTAAATAGTTCATTAAAATTTTCATTAGACAGGGTTGGTCGATGACTAAAATAATTGTCTAAATCAGTTTGAAGGTCTATACAAAACGATTCTGTACAAAACTTTGTTTTATCACGATAAAACAATTTCTCTATATTTTTTTTATTGTTAGTGGAATTTTTATTAATAACACAAAAAATTGGGTAGTGGTTAGTCAAGTCAGATTTAACTCTAAAAGATTGCAATTCATGCTTTAAATCATTAGTTATAATATGATCGATTATGGTTGATGAATTATTAGATATTCTTGTTGGCTTAGTGATGAGGGGTATAGCACCATGACTTAAAATTGAATTAATATATAAGTTAGCACTATTCATACGGTTATCTCTATTTAAATTAATATTGAAATCTCCTAGGATATAATAAACTTTTTTGTTTTGAGAGAGGTCTGATAAGGAATTTGAAAATTCATCAATAAATTCAATTATCTTAGTTTGGCCTGGATGACGATAAACTGCACCCACAGTAAGCTCAGTTTTGAAGTTGTCTTCAGAAATATCTAACCATAAACATTCAGATTTTGAAAAGTTATATTGAGTGATAGATTTCTTTACTTAAAACTTATTAAAAACGTAAATTCCCACACCGCCAGCGTTAGATGTAGAATCAGTATGAAAAAAAGTATAATTAGGAAGTGAAATGTTTAGTAGGGGGTGTAGTTTAATTCGTGTTTCAGTTAAACATATTACATCAGGTAAAAAATTTAATTCAACTAAAAAATCATAAAGATTATCAAAATTTTTATGCAATGAGCGAATATTTATATGTCAAAGCACCAGGAAACGATTGGGATTAAAAGTAGGTCGTTTTGAGTTTAAATCAAAATAATCACATGCTTTTATATTGAAAAAGTTTAAAAAATAGTCGTACGCTTTTTCAGGAGAATGATTATTTATTCGCAGGGTGGCTGCATTATTCGGCTCAAGGAATTCATTTAACTCCTTGTTATTTCCATCATCTAATTTATGAATTCTAGTTTTGGATGCCATTATAACAATAATAAAAAAAAAAATTCAACTCAGTATATACATGTAGCAAGCAATTATGCTACTTAGAAACTGTTTAATTTAGAAGAAAAAAGTAAATGTAGAAACAAGTACCTCGAATTGTAATTATTCAGCATTATTAGTAGAACAATCTTCATTTAATGAATCACAATTAAATAATAATGGCTTGTAGTTAAGTGTTTTAAAGTTGATGTCAACGTCGTAATTAAACAGGTCGTCCGGAGAGCTCACAGTCAACCACACGCCAGTGCCTTGATCTTTTTCGCCTTCCTCAATTAAACCTTACTTTTTGGCCGATCTCTTCATCTTGATGTTACCATTAAAAGTGTGACCAAGAACAAAATCATTTTGAAATTCTTTTTTTATGTATTGCAACAGCTTTGAGCGCAGAGGGGTTAGATCCTCCGTAATGAATACTTGTGAAAATTCTTGCGTTTTTTTAAGGTTTGATTTTGCAAATAAAATCTTATTTCGTGAGAGATGAATCGTACAATAATTGGTCTTGGTTTTGAAATGTTATTGGTGGTTTTTTTGCCCAGTCGGTGAGCTCTTTGAATTTCACAAGATTGTAGATCAACGTTTAGTGATTTTGCAATTTTTAATACGATTTCTTCTCCGTCATCTTGATTGTTCTTGCTTTCAGGGATTCCATGAATCCTCAAATTTTCGCGCCTGCCGTATTGCTCTAATGCATCGATTTTGAACAGAGATAAATTGACTGACTTTTTCAGCCTTTCATTTTCAATTTCTAAACGCTTTGCTTTACGATTAGTTCTTTCTATTTCATTTTTTAGAGATTTAACCTCTTCAACCAGTAATTTTACAGTGTTATTTATTTCATACAACCGCTTTCTATCATTTTCATTAAAATTTGCATTATTGGCATTGCTGTCATTGCTGGTACTGGAATTCTTGTTAGATTTAGCATTTCTCGCCATCTTGTACATCACAATAGATAAGTAAATCTTTTCAATAGAAGTTTTTCTTTAGTTAATATTCTACTTTAAAAATTATGCTTTTTCTAGCTAATTTTAGGATAATTTTTCTCTGATCTCTTTTCAAATTAATTTAATATTACTTTAACTAAACTTTTCTTAAACTAATTTCTTCAAATAGAAGACGCTTATCGATGTATATGTCGTCTTATTCAGATAGAATGTCTAAAAACTAGTTTTTTAAAAAAGCTGTTTTTCAAATAGTTTGAAGTTGTCTTAAACTTTCCAACTAATATCAAAATAATCTTCAAGTGCTGAAGAATTATCCTGTTTGATTTTTTGACAGAAATAATTAATTGACCAGGCTCAATTTTTAGTTTACAGAAGAACAGCAAATAATACTTCTTATTTCAACTCAACAAGACTGCAATTCGGTACGTAAACCGCACATCTCAACGAATACGGGATAGAATTACGTAGGCCGCACATCTCAACGAATACGGGACAGAATTCGTAAACACGTGCCAAAATGTAATAGAACCGACCAAATTCCAAACTCTCGAAATATTTCTACTCGTTTTGGCAAACCTTCAACCCCAGCCACGTTTAGTGAATCTGCAATAGGTCAACACCTTTTAGATAACCCTATGTGCGCCAAAAATTACAATTAATGGTTAATGGAAAATTTATTATTCTTTCCTTTGGTTGTTTGTCTTTTCATTTATCTGCTTTAAAAGCCGTTAATATCAAATCATGCAAGCCAAATTTATGCCGCCAAAAAGAGTTTCGGAGCATAAAATTTGGAACGCTTAACAAATGGAATGAGTTATAATTCCGAAACGTCCTCAATAAACTATGTTTCAAAAAGAGTTTGTTAACAACTTGAAACTCTTGCGTTAATCACGTGTTGTGACGCTTTTCTGAAATGTCCAATTATTTTTGTTCAGCTTTCTTACAAAATCAATTGAATTTTTCTTTCCTTCATTCCGACGTTTATCTTGTGATGAGTGTTGGACGAACAGCTTAGAGATAAGTTGTTTGTTAAAGGTACAGTCTCAACCACCTTATCTTTTATTTTATATTTTATCAATATTTTATCAATGTATACATACAGTAATCTCCCGGTTAATTTCACACCCGTTTAAGTTCGCATCCCGATTAAGTTCGCAAAAATTTTTTAAAAAATCAAGATTCAACTTTTACAAAAATATATTGATATTTACAACAAATCGGAGAAGTCATAAAAAGGTTCACAATTTAGACAAAACATGAATTGTCAGCTCATGCATATTTCATTTTCTTTTGTGTTTTGCGTCCAAAATATCTGCCTTAATTATTGCCGGAAAAGCTCAAAGGAATTTCTCAGCTCATTATAGTAATTTCCTGCTTGAGCTTGCACATCGGGACACAACAACTGATCCTCAACTTCAAGAACTTTATTGTATATGTGTTCAAACCCACAAAAAGTGACATGTTCCCTGTTGATGCTGGACTATGTGCCCAATGTGTACGTTTTCATCTTTATTATCATTTCTTGCTTGTATACTTTCCAACACCTCATTGACGTCATCCAAAATCTCATGTGAAAATTCTTCACTGTTTTCGTCATGAACATGCACAAACTCATCTAGAGTGCTTTCGTCTATTGGAATATTTAATGCTTTGAAGCTGCACAATAGATCAGCCATCATATCAATTTCTTCCTGAGCTCCACCTTTTAAAGTTACTAGTTCAGCCTTGTTAAACGCATTCTTTATTGTCGCATCTGATATCGCATCCCAAGCAAGCTTGATATATTGAGCCGCATCTAGCCTATGAGCAGGGTTGCCATAAGCAGCACAGCTTTTAAATTCTCATCCAGTTCGTAGAAATCCAAAATATCCTTGAGATATAATATTTATATTTTCGGGAACATATTTTGCAATTATGGCATATAACTTATCCAAAGCTGCAACAAGATCAGAATTTTTTCGGTCCACCTCTGCACCTTCACTGTGAAGAAGTTGTTGTATTCCACGGCGTTCTCTAAATCGGCTAAACCACTGCCATGATGCTTTAAAGTCATCCTGCAATATTAATAGTTTTTAAGCAATTTACTTTGCTTTCAAAATGGCGAGAAAAATGGAACAGACAGGTTTACTCGACACATGATATCAATTCACAGGTATAACTTATCTTCTACCTTTGTAAACTTACCCACAGACACTCTGAATGTTTTCTTTTTTGCTTCTTCAGACATCAGAGTAGAACGCTTACGAATATTTTTACGCTGCGACCAGACTTTTCTAATAGTAGTCTTGGCATTCCGTACTGTCGTGTGATACTTCGTTTACTAGGAGGATTTGGCTGATTCAACTTGAATATTACCTCCAATCTTTCTGACTCACTCAATCGCTTAACTTTTCCTGACACTATTATGTGAATAATACTAAAAATCAATTTTTATCTTAAGTCAGCAATTAGTCTCAAAACACTAGCTTAAATGACGAGAGTTTTCACTTTAACTGATAATTGTACAGGTTCTATGTTACGTAATATTCGCTTAGGTATAAATGCTAAGTTTGCACCTACCAGCTAAGTTCGCACTCGCTGTTCAGATTCAAGTTGCAAACTTAAGCGGGAGATTGCTATATATATACTGTATGTATTATCAATAATTACATAATTTTATCAATAATTAACTCATCCACCTTATCTTTAGCAATAATTAAGTGAATTGCAATCGGATTCTTTTCTTTTGTCAAGAAAAAATAAGCGTTACGACTACGAGGCATTTTGGAAGCTTGTAAGCAAAAAGTAGTTATACACTCAAGAGACTTTGCACAAAAAAAGTGCTCCATGTTTGGTAGCACGTGTTAGCACTCCAAGTGGTTTTTCAATTGTGAAGCAAATAAAACGTAACACACGAAACGGAATGGCTGATGAAATCCTAAATGCCTGTTTATGTCTGTCGACCACCAAAATTAAAGCGAACATTGAAACAATTATCAAAATCAAGAAACACTAAATTGCTTTGCTATTGAGTTGGCGTTTTGTCCATCTTTTTTTTTTTTTTTGCAATAAACAGTTTGAGTTGTACTCAAACATAAAGCTTTAAATTACCCTAATCCAAAATTCTGTTTAGCTGCAGATGCAATAAACGAGTTTTTTCACCATGGAATATTTTCGTTTGCGTCCAGTAAATTTTTTCTTGAACCGAAATGTGGCCCTTTATGCTTGCACTTTGGACCACCTGTACTAAACCAATCTCGAGGTATTTTATATTGCAAATAAATTTGGTTTATCATCAGTCGACAGAACAACTCAGTTTGATTACACTTTGAACTTGAATCAGAAGTACTCAAGTTTGATGTTCAGTGTATCCAGGTGATTTTTGTTCTTCATTTGGAAAAGACACTTACGAAAAATTCTTCAAAAAAACTTTATGCACCTTGTGCAATTTTGATTCCGCTTAAAAAAAGCCACGGCTTGGCCTCTACAGTCATACGAATAAGAATGTAAACGTTTTCTCAAATAATGTTAGGAAAAGTTTTCAATCAACAAAAACCTTTATTAACCAAAAACATATCTCGTTTCAATAAAGCTATTTCATGCAGAATGTCTCAGAATGGCTTATCAAAAGAAACTCTGAAATACTTTTCTGCTCAAAAGTAGTGAATTTTTTGTGCATCAAACTGTTGGGAAAATGATAAAAATGTTCATCTTACCTGCAGTGCGGCGTTAGATGTTCAGCTGGATTATGGTGTATCGTTAAAACTTGTTGTCAATGTTCACTGATTAGGGAAATTTTCTCCTTAGATTTCCCCATTCTACAACGGACGTTTTACAATTAGAAGACTGTGGTTGAACTGTTTTTGGACTTTTGTGGTAAAAACTTGAATTTTTCCGTTTTGGTAGATATTCTTTAGTTTGTCTTCAAAAGAGCAAAAACAGATTTACTCTTAGCCTAGGCTGCCAGATAATACCATCTATCGTCTGTTTCATTGGCGAATTTTCTTCAAACTGTCAACCTGAGGCAGTCATAAGCGTAAAAACAAGAACATCATTCACAAAACATAGAAATTCTTGGAAAAAAAATTGAGAATACTTTTGATTAGTCACTTGTAAATATTTGCTTACATGCAAATTGGCTTTTTCTTGAATGAAACATATCATGACAATGTTGTAAAATGCATTTATATTATAACTGTATTATTTATCCTCCTGATTTACAGGAAACTGAGGCCGTTCTACTTAGACCAACTGTCACGAGATTACCATGACTTACTTTTAGAGATCTCTTTATACTGCGGGCGGACAAAATTTTTAATTTAATGTTTTAGTTTTTATTGAAAAATAGGACTAAAATTTAAAGCCATTTGATAAAACTGTAAAACCAAGCACAAAAAAGTGCTATAAAAAGTTTTTTTAAGAACATAACAGTTCGATGCAAGTAGGTTTTGAGCTATAACCATGGCAATACATGCCACTGTATATGCAGCGCTGTTACCCATCTACTTCATGCTGATGACTGCTTTTATACTAGTTTTAGTTTTATACACATTGTTTGAAGAATTTTGTAAGACTTTTTTAACAAATAAAAAAATTTTATATGAATTTTTGTACAAAATTCTCTCGAAACACATCTTCTACGTAATAAAATTATTTTATTTTTTATTTTTTTTTAAATTATAATTATAGCATATTAATGTAGATGCGTCAAATCCTTTTTAAGCATAGTTGATTTTTTTGTTTAACACTTGAACGGCCGGAGTTGCGATAAGCCTTCAACGGCCAGCAGTGGTCATTTTGACCGCTTCTCCGAAAACGCATTTTTTACTAGTATATGCGTGGTGTGGTTGCAACTTAGGCGTTGAACAAATACTCAGGTAACATAACTCAATCAATTTATTCATAAAAAACAGTTTTATTTGAAGGAAGAAGCGCAAAGTGGACATAAAATTGAAAAATGTTTTATATTTGGGTTGTCGCACACACTGTATAACGCATTCGAAAAGCTCCGTGGTGGTACACCTGTCACATACAGTTTTGTTGCACTTGCTTGCTGGTTTTGTTTTGAGTGCAGTTTGCAGCTATTTGACATTGTTTACTTTGGTGTTTTTGTGTTACTCAGTTTCTTCTCGGCTTTGGTGTTTTTAGGAGCTGTCGATAGTTGCTAAGGTCTAGCAATAGTAGTGTTTCTGCTTGATCTTCAGCAATGTGCAGTAGTCTTCACGCAGTTCTGTAGCAAACTTGAATAAGAAATCTCGTCTAGAAATCTTGTCACCTGTTTGTTTTTTTATAGAGCACAAATGCATTGATGCCTGCCAAATCCAAAATGTTGTGGAAAACAGCAATGGGGCAACAACGGGTGCCTGCTTTGACTGAATATTGCCTGGCCATTTGATCAGCCATGTCAACACCACATTTGCTCTTGTTATAAAATTCCATTTTTTCCAGTTTCTTTTTCCAGATTCGCCAAGCTCAACAGACAAATGCAGAGAACTGAAAACACAAACGTTTTTCTTGGACTTACACTGATACACTGTTAAAATTGTCATATCGCCTGTCTTCATGAGCTTACTAAAATAACGTTGTTGCAAGCATTTTGCAGATGCAGGCAGCTCAAGTATAACCTTGTTCATAGTTCCAACAAGGCTGGCTTTCTTCTTTTTCAGTTTTTTAGCAAGTAAAAACAACGTGAAACAGTTATCGGTGGTAACTTTTCTACCTTTTCTCATGAATGGTTCCATGAGAGTCATGACAACCTTGTCACTAACTAAGCCTTTGGGTGGATGGACGTGACTCGTCTTTGCCCAGATATGGAATGGCATTTAGGATATACTTGGATTCCACGTCAACCGCTAACCAAAACTTCATGCCAAACTTATCTGGTTTGTTTGGCATATACTGGATAAACCTACAACGAGATTTTGCAGGAACAGCTTTTTATAAATCGTAATATTTTTTCCAGGTTGGTAACAACTGATGCTGTTATCTACAAACCTATTCCAAATATCTGAAATAAGAGCAAATTTGTCAGTTTGACTTCTTGCTACGAAAGTCGAACCGTAGAAAACGCATAATTTCACGACAACGATTTCTTGACATGGTTTGTTGAAAAAATTATACGCCCCATTCTTCATTCCAAAAATTATAAAGGGGAAAGTTTTTGCCACCATACGCTGCTCCTATATATAGCAGAGCAATAAACGCATTGAGCTTACAAAGTGAAACTTCCCATTCTTCAATTGCTTGACTCTTCAAGCTTCTACATTGGTACATTGTTGAATGTATTTGGGGATATGGTTATCAAATATAATTTGAAAAGCACCAACAGGTGAGTCTGCCCTTCTAAGGGAAAAGCATGATAAACCTGATTGCTCAGTTAGGACATTCTGAGCTGCACGCCTTCCTCGTAGTTTTAGACCAAATTCCATAAATTCCCATTTCGTGCCATCTCTTGCTGTCTCGTTTGTGCTCAAGCTTTTAGCAGCACCCGAACCAGAATCATCATTATAATATGTAGCAGAATAGATTTCAACGTTAGTATCAGAAGTTTGTAAATCACCTATATGAACAATGGGTTGTGCATCATCAAATTGCTCGGTTTTTTCATCGTCGCTCATCTCATCTGAGGAGCATAGTTGACAATCTAACACGTCGCCTTCTTCAGTTTCACTTTTCCCTCCAGAATCATCCTTGTCTATAGATGTGAGCATAGCAATAACTTCAGTTAAACGTCTTGGTCTTTCAGACATGTTGTAATAGATTTCACTATGTTATACTTGTTAGTCAAGTAGCTTACTTCACCTGTGAAACCAGAATAGGTTAGCACTAATTGAGCATAAACATCATGATTTTATTACAAAAGATGATAATCAGCTTACTAACTTACGCTAAAGACTAATTGCCTGTGTGTTCCGCTGCTTTTTCTACCTGAGTGGGATGGTTGCTGTTTGAGAAGAATACCTGACCATCACCGTGGGCTGAAAGTCAATAAAAGCCCGTAGTTGTCAAAAATATAGAATAGCCTATTTCTGTTTCATAAACTCTTCCTATTTCTGTTTCATAAACTCTTTCATAATCTGTTGCATAAACTCTTTTATAACCTATTTTTTTTTTAGAAACTCTTCCATAATCCGAAGTCAGTATATTTCCAGTGCTAACTCATAATTGAAAAAAATTTTTATAACTGCTTTCTGAGTTCTGCATTTCTTTCTGGTGACTCTATGATGTCACAAATAAAATTAATTTATCGTAAAATAGAAAGACAATGTTTGAAAATGAGTCATACGTGTCATAGAGACGATACGGTCTCATAAAGTACAGCAGGAGGTTCAGAAATAATAGTTTTCGTATAGCGGTCAAAATGACCGTTAATGGCCGTTGGAGGTAAACCACCGTCTAAAATATTTGTGAAAGCAGTTTTCGATTTGATACTCAGCATTACAGTTCCTACCAATTAATTAGGAAAAGTCAAAAATTTTACACCAATGCGATTTTCGCAAAAAAAAATAAGCCACCTTAAAATTCCAAAACGGTCAAAATTACCGTAGCGGCCCTTCTAGTGTTAAGTTAGTAAATTAATACAGTGAAAGGTTAAAATATGGTTTTGTTATTTTTGGTTCGGTATTATCACTAGTAAAACATTTAAAGTTTTTAGCAATATTAATGCCTGATGAGCAAATTCATTACATATAGTTTTATTATTAATTAAGAAAAGTTTTTATAACAATTGCACAAAACTATCAAAGTGCGATTGAATGATTTTAAACAAATTTTACCTGCAGTTCCACTGTAACTGTTTACATTCAGGCGATAGTTTGATTGAAAGTTTCCAACGGAAAAACTTCTAAAGAAAATAGATAAAAAATAAATCTTTCTACAGATTTTTTCAGTTCTGATATTTTATGTGGTAATCGCAAAAAGTTAAGATTTTTTTGAATCACAATTATTCGATTTGCGGAGCATTGTTAAACTTATTTATTTAAGTACAGGTCGGCAAAAATCTTTAAATCGACAAAATAATTTTTACGGAAAAATCAAATACTAGGTAGACAGGCAGTGGCTTATGAAAGTGAAAACATTTTGTTAAAGCAATGCCTTTTTGCTGGAAGAGTAAATCAAATACGGGTGTGGAGTTTTTATATAAGTTTTGTAAAGAATTTTTGTGCCGACACTGTAATCTAGATTTCTGCAAGTGAAAGAGAGAACTAGATTTATATTAGAGTTACACAAATTAAAAGTCTATGATTTTGTTAAAAATACTTTCATAGAATCCAAATTAATTTACCAGTATTATTTCAGTTTGGTTTAAGCTGAAAGGGGAGGCGGAAAAAGTAAAGCGTTTGGCGGAAAGCGTACAAAAGTCGCCCAAAGCGCAAAATTGTTTGTGCTTAATCAAAAAAGATTAAAGCTGAAATATTTCAACTTTAATCTTTTTTCTAAAGTAGAAATATTTTTAATTTAATCTTTTTTGATGACCAGCTGAAAATTTTGCTTCTATTTTAAAAGAAAATTTCGGTTTTAATTTAAACCGACTTTAAACTAAATTCTGCAAAACATAGAAGGGGTACACGTCATGCGAAAAACATCCTTGTTCCTCTCAAAAAATTAATTTTTCTTTATTCAATTTTATTCATTTGTGTATTAAAATAATTTTTGTTCCAGAGGCCGTACTTACTGAAGTTCATCAAAATTTTGAAAAAGCATTTTTCTTATCTAAGTTCTGATTTTTGTCACGATCATTTTTTGTTGTTGTTGTTTTTGAATTTTATGTTCTTCTATGAATCATCTTTGTCGTAAAAGTTGTCGTGGAATATTCAGTACGACAGTATGATTACACTTTATCAACAGTGTCTTATAAACGAAAAGTGTTTTTTTGACGTTTCAGGAAAGAAGGCAAATATAATTAACCATATACAGTAGATATATTTATTACGGTTATTGTCCAATTTAACCACATAACAACTTTTTTTTAACCATATAAGCTTGACCCGATAATTGATCTAAACTGCATAATGGGGAAATGTGGGATATATGGTAGCACAATTTTTGACAGTTGTACTCTGATGTTTATAAATCTGATTTGAAATAACAAAGAGATGATTTAATCATAATAACTTGCACAGTTAAGTTAATTGTCGTTTCAATCAATTCTCGTTCAATCAACTGTCGTTTGACCAAATCTCTTACTACCCCAAATATTAACTATTTTAAAGAGTTATTTTGAAACATTTGATTCACACGATTGTCAAACAAACATAAAATGTCACATCAGAAACACTAACAAAAAAACAAGCAGCATCTTCAAATACACTTGACGCACTACGTCACTCGAAATAAACTAAAAATTAAATAACAGAATGCAGTCACAACCAGTGATGTGATGACGTTATCAGCATTCATCTAAGAAAAAAAATTGTAACAAGCCTGAATAAGTATTTGGCTCGTGTTTTATCAAAAGTGTTTTCTAATTAAATCCTCAGATTCAAATCACCAACCTGTAAGTAGCGTAAGCTGTGTTTCCTTCCCAATCTTCAAGATCCACACGAAGTAGATACGAACCACCTGATGTAGTAATTGCATGCAACAAATCCAAACCTATATGCAATCCAGTTATAAGTACTTAATCCAATTTCAATAAATTAAAAGCAAACAATATTTACCCAAAAAAAAAACAGCAGTGAATGTAATATTTTTATTCAACTGTTATTTTACAAAAATTTTGATTAAAATGCTTCAATCAAAATAAACATAATTAGACACATTTTAGAATAAAAAACTTGAAATAATAAAAGCATTTACAAATAACTGGGGTAAATTTTTAATTATGTAGATAAATATGATTCAAGTTTTAATATTAAATAAAGTTCAATTGCTTGATATTTAAATATTCTATAAGTTAACAATTATTTGTTAAATAACAATTTGTTTTTAGACTTTTTTACTGTACTTTGCATTATAATTTCCAAATTTTAATTTTAGTTTTGTTTTGAGGTCGTTAATCGAAACGTAGAAATATATGATAACAGCAGTTTTAACTTTAATGTTTGTTTTAAAAGTACTTTCAATATGACTAAAATTGCAAACAGTTAAATAAGCTATATGAAACATTTTACAATTTCAAAAGTGTCTAAGGCAGTTGTTTTCAAGTTTTTTAGACGCATAGCAAAATTAAAAACTTAAAGTATGTAAGCAGCCGCATGAAAACAACAAGGTTTTTGAAAAAAAACATTAAAGAATAGTAACAGCAAAACACAAGAATACATAAAATATAAAAACCAATTTAATGTGACACTTGACATTGGTTTTGACTTAATGCAAGTGCGTAAAAAAGGAGTAATTGTCTGTTAGTCAGTTACAATATTGATTTTTGATTTTGATAATTTCGCTAAACAGTGTTTCCGTATGTAGGTTGAATCACAAACCGAGGCATTCTTAGATGAATTATTTATCAAGTAAGGACACTTTCCTTCAGGAACTCGATTCCAAATGTTGAGAAGACAGTTAGGTATTGCCTCGTACATTCCAACTGAATGGAGACTACTTCTGGATAGCTCTAAGCAGAGCCTCAATTGTGTTCTTTTAACCAATGGCAATCTTTATGGAGGAGTACCCATTTGTCATTCTGTGCATTTGAGAGAAACTACGATGACATACAATAAAAGAGGTCATCAACTTACTCAAATATCATGAGCACAAGTGAATTCTTTGCGTAGACTTTAAAACGGTTAGCATTCTGCTTGGCCAACAAAGAGGTTTTGCAAAGAATCCTTGTCATCTTTGCGTGTGGGACAGCCGAGATCGAGAGAAACACTGGAGCCAGAAGGAATGCCCTATCCGTAAAACTTTGGAAGCAGGCATGTCAAACAATGTGCACGACCCATAGTAAACCGAAAGAAGATAATTTTTCTCCACTCCATATAAAACTCGGCTTGATGAAGCAGTTTGTGAAGGCTCTGGATAGTGATGGTGAGTATTTTCAGCATATGGTTTCTGCTTTTCCTAAATTGTCGTTTGACAAAACCAAGGCTGGTGTCTTCGATGGAGCTCAGATTCGCACCCTTGTACGCGATGAGGAATTTTTCAACAATATTAATGAGAAGGAGAATGCGGCATGGCTATCTTTTGTACCACTTACAGAACCTTTCTTGATAACAAGAAGACAGTTAATCACCACATTCTGGTCACTACAATGCTGTTAGCTTATCGCGACCTTGAGTATAAAATGAATATCAAGCTGTATTTCCTTCATAGTCACCTTGATGAATTCCCCAGTAATCCTGGGGTTGTTAGTGATGAACCAGGAGAGCGGTTCCATCAAGACCTCATGACTATGAAACATTGCTACCAAGGCAAATGGGACAGAAACATGATTGCAGACTACTGCTGGAGCATCAAGCGAGATTGCCCCGAGGAAATCTACAAGCGCAGGAGCTACAAGGGCAAATTCTTGCCTGAATAGGGTCAAATTTAATATTGTATTTTGTCTGTATCGACAGTACACATTGATTTTCACACACTCTTATTTGCGTATTAGTTAAATGTATGAGACTTGAATATTGATCACTGGTATACTCAAATTTCCTCATGCGGCCCTAGGTTCAAATGGTTATTACGAAATAACCCCTGTCATTTTACGTTAGGAATACAAAGTTCGCCAAAAATAAAAACGCTCAATTGCAAAAACTTTGTAGCTTTAAGAAACAAACTAATTTCATACTTGAATTCGGCACCACAAAATTAGATAAAAGAAGTGTCGGTATCAATGCAACAAACATTGTGTTCCCCAGTGTTATGAGCTTTGGGCAAACGGAATCAGGACCGCGAGCTTTATCTAGTTTTAAGTGCCAGAGGGAATCAGTGAATTCTCTCTGTGAGAAATATTCGAAAGATATTTACTGGGTCTGGTACTGTAGCTTTCCAATGATCAGACACTTCTTGAGAAACAAGTAGAGGTAACTTGTGGTAAACAGCCTCGTATCTTCCATTTCTGACTAAACGAAATGCAATAGCATCAATTAAAACGGGACAGCGATTTTCTTGTTTTCAACCAATGCCTACGACAAAATAGAACTTTTATATATATATGAATATAAATTTTTTTTGAAAAAAATATCTATTGCCTTTAACTCAAACTCTATTTTAACTGGAAGTGAAATGATAATATTAAAATTTTGTAAAATTTTTTAATTTAGAAACAACTTGCGCCATTAATTTCAAAGTTTAAATTTGGGGCTCTAATCAATCGCTCTGTAAGAAGTGGCATCACACAACAAACCCGAAGTCTCTATGCTTAATCATGTTTTCTTTCTAAAAGTTAATAAAACATTAAAAAACTGCTCAGCTGAAATGACTTAAACTTTTTTTTGTTCAAATAAAATTTCCGATATTTTTTATGTGGCAATGAATACCTATTTTGGCTTTTACATGTAAATAAATTTAAAAAACTATTTAATAATTCTTAAAAAATGTGAAAAAATTCAATGCGCATTTGAAACTAATTAATAGTTTTTTAAATTTGGCGTAGATGTTTATAGTTATATTAAAGTTATTTAAACTAAATCTTCACATCGATTCATTCAATTTTTATACTTTTTAAAAACAAAAGTTCAAGTTTTTTTGAAATCTAAAAAAACGTCTAAGAATGAAAGCCAAATAATGAGTTCTTTAGCAACCAACCAGCAGCAAATTTTTGGAAAAAATATCAATATAAAAAATTTAAGAATTTAGGAAAACAGTATACTTTTTTCAACCAAACAATAATAATAAGCAATACTAATACATTCATATCAAAATAAACAAAAAAAAACCACTAACGTTTTTGGCTCACATTATCCCACTTCAGATGAATAAAATGTGAAAGAAATTTTGCCTTCAAATTTAAAGATTGAGGTCAATGACCTGATTACGTAATTGCTTATCGAATTTGTCACAAGAAGTTTTCATTAAAAGGAATTGTTGAATAATTGATTAAAAATGCAAACGCAAAATAACAACCGCAAATCCGATATACCACGCAAAATCTAAATAACAGAAATAACAATCTAAAATATATTTAACAAAAACGATGATCCATTTGCAAATAATTGTCGATTAAGTTCAGGGTTATATTTTTTTGACTAATAAATTTTCGTAAATTTAGTTTGAAAATTAAAATTGCATTTTTTAATTATTTTAAACAAATTTACGTAGAATTTGGTATCAGCACAAACATTGCAAAACATAATATAATCTTTAACACGCTTTAACAGAATTTTTAAGGTATCACATTATTTTTAATTAAAGACTCGTGTTCCGCCTGCAGCCGGATCAAATATTGTGCAGGGCGCGGCGTAAGTAAACCCCTTTTTATATTTGTAAGTAACGCTTTTATTTTCATAAAACAATGCTTAAGAACTTACCAACAAGTTATTGAACATAAATTTATTGCATTATCTTAAATAAAATAAAAATAATAACTTGTTGGTAAGTTTTTAAGCATTGTTTTATGAAAATATAGGCGTTACTTACAAATATAAAAAGGGCTTTACTTACGCCGCACATTGTATAGCAGTTTTCTTGTTCAGGTGATTCGAGCTTCAGTAACATAAGTATGTCAACTCGTCGTTTGAGCAGTAGAGTTAAACACTTGGGCACTTATTTGAAAACTGAAAGCTCTGTTAAAGACCGTATTTTGTCTTGCGACTTTGGTGCTGCTATCAAATTCAATGTAAATTCGTTTAAAATAATTAAAAAATGCAATTCTAATTTTAAAGCTAAAATTCACGAAGCTTTATTTATCAAAAAACATAACTTCGGACTTAATCGACAATTATTTAGGAATGGATCATTATTTTTGCTAAATATATATTAGAGTGTTATTTCTGTTATTTGGATTTTCGTGGTGTAACGACTTTGCGGTTGTTGTATTGCATTTGCGTTTTTAATCACCTATTCAACAATTCTTTTTTATAAAAACCTCGTGTGATATTTTTGATAAGCAATTACGTAATCAGGTCATTGACCACGATTTTTAAATTTGAAGGCAAAATTTCTTAACATTTTATTCATCTGAAGAGGGCTGATGTAAGCCGAAAACGTTTATGGTTTCTTTTTGTTTATTTTGGTATGAATGTATTAGTATTACGGTACATTATTGTAGAATAATGAAATTTTTTGTTATCCGAAAAAGTTTCGTTGTTATGTTTTACCAAGCCAAAACTCCCCGTTTAAGTTTCCAAATCCTCGTTGATATTCAGTCCAATTTCGATAAAAATCCACACTTCCGTCCATTCTACGTTGAAAAACCTTCATATAACAAGATGCGTTGTAAAATGAAATACCTTTTAAAATCAACGCTTAATAGTAGAAAAATTATATACGGATTAAAAATAACCTATATATCAAAATTCCTCTATTGAAACTTTATTGCGTTAGCCACTAAATTTTTGATTAATTCGTAAACGTCAATATCTTTTTTACATGACGTTCAACATGATTACATGTATGAATTACTTGTTATTTTAATATTACTGGCACTGTTTACCAGCGATGGCGACTCCGCTAAAACAAAAACCAACACCAAGTCAATATCCATATAATTATAATACAAGTAATAATTACATACAGCGTTTAGCCGTTCAAAGAAGTATTAGCTATAAAAGCTTTTAAATCGCTATTTAATATACTTTTTTATGGAGAATTTCATTCTTTAATCTGATAGAAAAGAAATTTACTTTGTAAGTTAAGTCAAATTGCCTGGCATTTCAGAATCTACAAATAAGAGTGGTATCAAAAAAAAAAGTGTTTGAAAGTAGAATATAAAAGTTTATCAATTTGTTTTTATTAAATATTGGAGAAACAAGAATGAAAACAATCCCGGTATTATTGATATTGAATGCTTTTATTTAAGGTTGAACTTGAAGATTCTTGGTTAGAATTTTTTATTTTCTAAAACTTAGTTCAAAGATTTTATATCTTTTCCCGCCAAGCCTTTTTTGTTTAATTTCTGATCATGAAATTTAAATAGTATATTTTCTTTGTTAGAAAGATTTTTAACTCAAGATAAAAAGTTTTGTAACAATTTAAAGTTACAAATATAGCATTAGTGGCAGCTACACAGACAACAAATTTACGCAATAATAATGTTATGCTTCAATATGAAAGTAGTAATGTGGTTAAATTTGATTTATTAACAATTTTTTTTGCTTTTAATTTTCGATTTAAAGTTAAATATTTTTGAGCTCTCAAAACCAACCATCATCAATTTCTTCTTTGGTCCTAAATTTGTCAGCAAAGAACAAAAAAACCCGCCTCGTTCTGCCAACTATGCGTGCTCATGAAACTATTAAAATCTAGTAACATTTATCGAGCGGAATCAAATTTACTTTTGTTACTTACTATAACACAACAGTTTAAACTCAATTCAATGCATCCATAAAAAAATCGCTTCGATATTTGTATGATTATCAATTTTAGTTTATGTAAACACACTGAATCAATGAAATCTTTGTATTGATATAGTCAAAGATGAAAAGGTTGGAAACTTAAAAATCGCATTTTTACTGCCCACAAACAAACTTTTTAGTTCTTATTTACCACAAAATTATTTACCAATAGATAGACAAAAAACTTATTTGAACAAAACAGCTTGCTGATTGGATTTATTTTGGCTCAAAACGTTTTTATCTGTGTTAGAAAATTTAAGTATTCTGTTGTAATATTTTCAGGAACATTGGCCGGAGAGAGCAAAATTGAAAGGCACCTTTTATAGAGTTACCATTTAATATCGCGAACGCTTTTAGCAAAAAAATTTAGAAATAACGAAAAAAAGGGGGTTATCACTTCCAATCAAAGTCCAGAATAAGACTAAAAAAAATTATTTTTATTCGATTTCATGATCTCTACTTTTATTCTAAAGTTTAGGTGTAGACAAAAACCGAACCAAAAGCCTTCACCTTTAATCGATCTGATATTTTTGTTAAATTTCTATGATTGTAGGGAAAATCTAACGGAATTCTCCTGTATTTTCCCATCTAACTCTCCCTTTTTAAAATACCGGGGGCAATTTGAAAGGGCCAAAAATACAAAAAAAAATTGCCCCCTTGCGCCTCGGCTTCCGAATATTTTGTTCTTTTTTTGTAAATTAAGAAATCACTTTTTGATTGGATGAAAATAACTAATTGTTACTATTATTTATTGTAATGAACTTTTATCACATTAAATGTTCTCAGTGTTAAATATTCTGATCAGTATACGCTAAATCTGACTATGGTTTTTTTGAAAAAAAAACGGGAAAAATTTAAAACTAAAAATTAAGATTCAAAACAATTGCAATAAATGACAGAAGACAAAAATAAGTTTTTGTGAGTCGTTCGGATGAATTTCAAATTTATTTCATCATTTCAAAAAACAAGTTGCCGTGTTTGGCATTCTCAGCAACTCTTTCATATTTCTTAATCACGCATGTGAAGATACAAATGTTCAGAGAGTTTTCTGTTCTTTGTGCTCACAGATTTTTAATTTAGTCAAAGCGTTGATTTTAAACGACATGTTTCAATGTTACGTAATTCAACAATGACTGACATAAAAATTGTTTAAATGGTTTATGTGACTATAAGCCACTATGCACTTGCGCACTCAGCAAGTTCAATGTCCAATCAGTTGAATTTCGTGAACGACAAAGTTAAACGGATTTTTTGACTAAACGCCACACCTTTTGAGGGTAACTAAATGGTTAGGTGGTGAAGTTATCATTTAATAAGTTGTAAAAAATTTCATATGTCTTATGGTTTTTGATGCAAAAAATTCTGCGCTATCCAAGATCTCAGAAAATGGGTTTTCAACCAAAAATACATAGCAAGATTTTAACTACGATTCATGAATTAATTTTGTATGATAACCAATGCCAATTCTTGACCTCGGGTAAAATTCAGTCAACCCAACAAATTGACCTTGAGCTTTTTCATTATTCTACGTTGTTTTCTTGCTGTGGTGACTTTGACTTAGACAAAGCATAAATCAAGTATCTATTTCAAGTGTTGTATATACAGTACGTCAATAAAAAAGCTATAAATAAATTAACAAAACATCCTATAAATAAATTGTTGTTAAAAATTAATAGCTGTACATGAAAATAATCTTATAAAATAAAATGTTGTTTGAATTACTTCATACATAAATTTTTTAAACCTTTTGTAAAAGGCACAGCAGCCAGCAACATAGAAAAATCTGTTAAGTTAAATTACAGAAGCCACGTAAAAGTTTTTATCGTTTTGCCTTTTCAGCTCATCAGGAGGTGATTCCTATTCTATTTGAATTTTCAATAAAATTTTTTTCGTGGTTTCTGTAATTTAACTTAATTTAATGCTCTGAGTTTTCATTGAGCTCTCCACTGACAGTCTTGCCACTTTTACTATTATTAGAAAATTCTATTTATAAATTCAATCTATGCGTTAACCCTATTCATCTCAACCTTTTCCGAGCTATTGACTCCTCAACAGTCGGGTTTCAGAAGCCCAACAAAGTTACGATTTATAACTCCTGTTACGCCAAGCTTTGTTTGAGTTTCGAACCGCTTTCTGTTATTAGTGATCTTTCTGTTTGCTTTAATTGATTATTTCTTATTCAACTCGCATTTTTTTGTCACATGATTATCTTAAAGCAAAGTTTTTATTTTTATTTATTGTAGATCGTTTTTTGTAAAGACTACTGTGAGTTAGCGATAGAGAAGAGTTGGCTTTGTGAGTGACTACCTGTTTCAAAAGTAGAAGACTGTTACAACGTATACTGTTTCGAATTAATTTGTTATAGCTGCAGAAGTATATTTTGAGTAAAAACAATTTAAAATTGCATCACTTTGCATCATTTGGATCGGATCATTTGCATTGCATAGCATCGCATCTGTATTAACACGTTTTTTCATTGACATTATATTTAATAAATCAATTTCCCTTTTTTGGTGCGCATTTTAAACGGCTACAGTTTGCTATAACAACTCCAAAACTACTTCAGCTACCTTTATGAAATTTAAGCAGAATAAAAATCATTTATTTAACTTTTTTTAAAGCAAAAAAGATTTTTAAAATTTATTTAATAAAGTATGCAAAATTGCAATTTAGCAAGGTCACTTCAATTTTTACGTTTAGACACTCATTTAACTAGCGCAGTGGTTCTCAATCTGTCGTACGCGTACCACAAGGGGCACGTAAGACCTTTTCAGGTGGTACGCAGTGGTGGATAATGGGTGAGGCAAATAAGGCAGTTGCCTCGGGCCCCCCTCGAAGATATCGCATATAGTCTCATTATGCTGTATAAGGTTTTTTAGAGATAATTACGAAGTTGGGACAAAAAGTGGGAAATAGGAGATCGATTCGAAGTGAAAACCTTTTTTCTTTTTTTTAGAGATCACCATGATTTTGGGAGAAAAAAAGCGAGAAGAGAGATCAAATCGAAGTGAAGACCTTTTTTTTAGATATCATTATGATTTTGGGAGAAAAGAGAGAAATGCGAGATCAAAGTCCTTTTTTTTTAGAGAACATCAAGTTTTGGAAATCCTTGCCTCGGGCCCCTAACTTTGAATATCCGTCACTGGTGGTACGTGGATAGTTTTAAGATTCTATAAAAATCCAACACTCGGATTACATTATGTTTTTTAGATATGCTAGATTTTCAGCGAAGACCTTTTTTTAGAGAATATATAATTTTTGGGACGAAAATTAAAAAATTGAAAAAAAACAAAAAAAATTGATATAATTAATTTTTTGATGAACTTTGTGGTACGTAATGTAAAGAAAAATTTCTAAATGGTACTTGCTAGCAAAAAGGTTGAAAACCACTGAACTAGCGTGAAATGCGATTGTAACGGATTCGATGTTGGAACAGCCGTAAACTTAATTAGAAATTGGACTTAGCCATATTCTCTTCAACAGCCGGGCTTCTGAAGCCCGGCCCTTGCAAAAACGTTTGTAATTACTTCACGTTTTTAGATAAAATTCTGGAATTTTTTGACTTTTCCTAATTTGAAATGCTGAATAAGATGGTACTATTTTAGGTGCCCCCGAACAAGGATTAACGGTTAAAATAGACCTTTTTTAAAAGACTTAAAAGACCATACAAAATATGATCGGGGTCCAGAGATCCACGGTAAGCCAAGGAGAGTGTCGCTCCCATTCGGCGAAGCTCAGCTGGCTGGATGCCTGAAAGTATAGGTTGGTGGTAGATAGGTGAAAGTTGGAGTGGGACACAGGCATCCAGTAACTATGCGCAAGGCGTCATTCAAGACACTGTCGCTGAGGCCAGTGTAAACACTGCGACACCATACTGGCGCACAGTACTCAGTTGTTGAGTAGACTAGAGACAAGGTGGCTATGCGTAGTGTTTTAGCACCAGCACCCCATCCCGAGCTCACGAGTCGCCTCAATAGTGTGACGCGCGAAGATAGTTTTTTGCGCAATGCCACTAAATGGTGATGAAAATTGACCGATCTGTCCAGTTTTACCCCAAGGTAAGTAGGGTTTGGACAGAACGGTAAAAGTATGCCGTTGTTGTAGACCTTTAACTCACGTTTGGCCTCTCGGTTATTTAAGTGAAAGGCTGCCGTCACCGTCTTAGTGTGACTGAGCTTCAAACTCCAAGTCTGGAGATACGCTGACAGTGTGAACATGTCTTGGCTTAAGGTCCCCTCCAAGTCCTTCCAGTTTCCAGAAGAATGCAACAATGCTAGATCATCAGCATAAGCAAAATTTCTGGAAATCATAGAAAAAAGATCGTACGTATAGATGTTAAATAGAAGGGGAACCAAGACCAATCCCTGAGGGACGCCGTTTTTAAGACGGCGTAGCCTGCTTTGCTTGCTGTCACCGGTGGTAAGGGTGAAACTTCGATTTCGGACAAGCTCCATGATCATTTTGACCATGTGCTTATCCGGAAGTAGTTTCAGCAGCTTGCAGGTAAGGCCACGGTGCCAGACAGTGTCATAAGCAGCTGTCAGATCGATAAATACGGCAGCGGCCTTCTTTTTAGCCTCAAAAAAATCCTCGATGTTCTGGGTTAGCAGAACAACTTGATCTACGGTTGACTTCCCGCGTCGGAACCCAGCCCGCTCTTTAGGGAGCAGTGGATCGATTAATGGTTCAACGCGGGCGTAGATAAGCCTCTCGAGGATCTTGTAGGGGACACAGAGCAGAGATATCGGTCGATAACTCTTTGGGTCCCGCACAGGCTTTTCTGGTTTTGGGATCGCGACCACAAGCGCTCTTCTCCAGATCTTGGGAATTTTGAGTCGACGCAAACAGGAAGAAAGGAAGTCACGTAACCAGGACTTCAAAGCAGCTGCATTGGATTTGGATGACGAAACTTGATGGTGGTTTAATGACATTACTGCCAGCATCTGATCCAGGTAGTGCAGCAGTCTGGAGTAGTAAAAGTATAAACCCTCGGCCCCAGTCCTGTTTGTGTCTGACCTGGAGTGGATGCCCTTCAAACAACGACGACGACGAGTAAAAACTTTCTCCAACGCTAATATCGGCGTTTGTTAAAGTAGCCTATGTTTTTGACCAAAAAAGTGTCCTTTTTTAAAGTTTCTTTTCGGCGTTCTTTCTCGGCGTACCTGATTGTAATTTGTTTTTGTTTTTTTTGCAAGCCTCACTGCTGGGCAGGGATCTGTACTCTATTAAATAGTGGTTCTGTTAAACAATCTTTTGGTATGTATGACAAAAATAGCGTCATGAACTAAAGGGCTAAACTTGAAATCAAAAAATAAAAATTTTTGAACTATTACTAAAAAAATGCAATTCTGTAAATTAGTAAACTGATTTTCAGATAACTAAATTTAATAAATATTTTGAACCTCTTACAACAGACATATTAACTAGGATTGAAAATTAATACAAAAATTACATGACCCTTTTCTAAACTCGAAAAATTAGTGATGAAAAACTTAAATTTGCAAAGTTTTTGTGAGCTTGAACGAAAAGTTGAACTCTAAATACTATCATATTTCTAGCACTCGCATAAATATTAAACCGCTTAAGCCTACTAAACTACAGTTAAAGTTTAAAAAATTTAACTTTTTCTCAGGGTAAAAAAGTTTCAACCACCGGTAGGCCTACTTGGCAAGTGGCAAAGGCGTGTTTCAGTAATTAAAGAAATTTGGCTCGCACAAAACTTTTTGGTACGTCGGCTTCAAAATAAGTAAAAAATATTTTATCGAGCACACACTCTTAAACACTTGACGTGAATAATTGTTTTTTTATTTTCACTTACACGCAACAATCTTTGTCTTTAAATTACTGTGAATGTGAGAGGAAGGAATTTAATACTAAAAAAAGGGCTTTATTTTGACTGCTAAGCATGTTTGGTATTTTCGGCAGTGTTGCTTTACGTATTGCTCGATTAAACTCTAAGTTTCTTTGTCAATTCTCCTTCGACCCCGTGAGTGTTCCAATCGATCACTTGGAGGACCACTGGTCTAAACAATACACTTGGTTATTTACATAGTGCAACAATTACACATCTTGCATTGGTGAGACGAAGTACGCACTTAGGGAAAAACAATAAAAATCCAATATTAGCTTCTTTCCAAGAAAATTATTGTTTAAATTTTCAAATTAGCCATGTCATTTATAGTCACATAGGTATAAAAATTTATTTTATTTTGTCACTTGGGCTGTTATAGGTCTGTACAATGTAAGAAAAATAGCAATTTTGTCCTTGTAAAACTAGTAACGTAACAGACAAACCTAATCAAACAAGTATATGGTACTTATAGGCATCCAATAAAAATCACTAAAAATGTCCTTGCTAGAGGCCTTAGTTATATGATAGTGCATGCAAGATTGAGTTTATTGCAGTTAAGATCAGCAAAAAAAAAACAATCTTTATTATCATGAAATGAGAATTTAGCACTCTATAGTTAAAATAGCAATTTTGAAAATGTTTGGGACGCTTTTCTTGGCTTCTTTTCGGTTGCGGGTCAGCATATACGTAGGACAATAGATAAAATAGAACAGTTTTAGTTTCATATAATATTTTACAATTTCTGTATTCAATTTTGTTCTCAACTTCTCATAGATTGTCTTCGGGTTCTAAGTCATTTAATTTTTTGGTTTTATTTTGTGACTTAATTGAAAATGTTCTTTTCGAACACTTTTATCAAGCACATTCAAAAACTGATATTAAATCTTAATATTATAGAGCTCAGGCTACAGATTTTAAAAAAAGTTAGCTTTTCCTTTTTTCTTTAGATTTTAAAAAGTGTAATCTAATCAAGGTTGTGGAGTCAGAGTCGCACATCTTAGGACGGAGTCGGAAGTTGGAGTTGTTTTTTTAGATATTCTAGAGTCGGTGTCGTTTTGTAGGTATTCTGGAGTCGGCGTTGGAGTTGTAAAATTTTAAAAAGGTGGAGTCGGGTAAAATTGGTACAACTCCACAATTCTGATTTAACCCGTTAAGTGGGCATGATGTATATATCCGTCACAGCCAGACGCTCTCTCGGTGCGCATGACGGATATATAGCTACGTCTTGATCGTTGCAGCTTTTTATAGCGCGGATTACTTCGCTTCTCGCACTCGCTATTGTCTCGATGCTGAACAACGTAAGCAGTTATTTAGTGTCTCAATGTGAGAAAACCGAAAAACAAATTTTTACAATAACAACAATAAAAATATTTTTACAATGAAATCAGTCTCTTGCCAGACAAATGTTATTGTTTCATTTTTAGTTTTTCATCTAAATCTTTTAAATTTTTTTAGGAGTTTGATTGAAATATATTTTGTGTTATGTCACAGTGATTATAGCTTAGATTTAGCAAGTGGTCTTACAGAAGTGCAGCAAAATTGTTTGATTGTGGACACCACTTTCAGAATTTTAGATATTATGACTAGATTAGACGTATTCTATAGAAATCGATTTTGATATTTCTTGCCTTTGCAGCAATTCTTTTTTTCAGGTCAGATTTATTTTTTCGTATACTCAACGATAAAAGCATTTCACAATCACTTCTAAAGTAATTTTTAAACTAAAGTAAATATTTCTAAAGTAAAGTCAGAGCAAGAGCGCTAACAGAAAAGGACTTCCGAAAGAAATTGCATCTAAGAAATTAAAAAAAGGTGAAATCGCAAAAATGTCTACTCGAAGTTTGATGGTACTGAAGTGGAAGGACAAAAAAGATGTACTTATGCTCAATTCATGTTAAAATGGTAACACGAAAGAAATTGACAATCAAAATACCAGAAAAATAAAACCCATCATTTGCTGTGATTACAATAAGACAATTGGGTGTGTCGACCTCATTGACTGTTTTTTATCGTCGTATCCCAGCGCCCGAAAACGACTAAAAAAGTACTACCAAAAACAATTTTGGCACATTTTGGACTTGGTAATACTGAATGCTCACATTTTGTACAAAAAAGGTGGCGGAATTATATCAAGGTAAAATTTTATTCTAAAGTTAGTTGATCGCGTCATTGAAACTTACAGCCAAGAAAAGATTCAAATTCGAAAGGGGCGACAATCTTTTTCAGATACACTGTTGCGTTTTACTGCCCGACCGTTTCCAGAAAATATTTTGTCGAAACCAAGTAAAAAACCCCCCGCGAGGCGATACCAAGTTTGTGCGGCGAAAGGAATTATAAAAGAAACTATTTATTATTGCTGCAAATGCAATACATCACTTTGTATAGTACCTTGCTTTAAAATTTATTACACAGTTTTAAAATATTGATAATTTAAGTTTGTCTATTTTTGCATTTTCTTTTTTTTTCTGTTTATTTGAATTTGTATATCGCTTGCATCTTTTCTTTTATCTTTCTGTAAATTAAAATTAATTAGTCAAATTTTTATTTTGCGATACGTGAGCTTTAATATAAGTGATTTTCTCAAAAGCGCTGTTATAAAAAATACGCAGAAAGTTCATTCGACGTCGGCGACTTTCCCGCAAAGCTCGAAGCAGCGATTATAATCAATCGAGACGAGAAAAAAAGCGAGACGCGAAATTAATTACGCACTGTAACTCGGATAGCGAAAATTTAATTCCGCACTAAACGGGTTAATGAGCCTACCACTACTTTTGACATTGAGCTTTCCTTGGTGTGTGTCAATATAAACATAGGATAATTTTGAATATTTTTATTTTAAATATAGCTTTAAATTTAAATGTCTTGCCAGAAAAAAACGCACGGAAGAGCAATTTTCGCCGCCAAAAAAGAATCCTGGTTTTATAATCCGTTTTGGTTTTTTAAGAAAATTTAAATTACTTTCATCTACTTGTATTTAAATTGATTTAAACCAACCCACAATGAAATAGATAGTTTTGTTTATTTATTAATTTGTTTAATCCGATTATATTTGTTTATTTATCATGAAAGATAATAAAGTTTGTTTTCTGCATAACCTTAAATGAGATTTGTGCGCAATTTTGTAGAAATATCTTTTAATCGAACAAAAACAATACTGCCACTTTATGCTTGCCCCAGTTCCATAGGATTTAGTAAAAAGTTGAGCCTGAATAAGGTTAAAATATATTATGATGTCTGAAGAAAATATCGTCTAAAACTATAAAGTAAAAAATATTTTTAAAATTTTTGCAACGTTTTGCCTTCAAAAAAAAAAATATTGCAATTGGGTCCTACTTTAGAATTAACTTTAAATATTGTTGTACAAAATTTTAAGGCCTAAAATATTTGATACGTTTTAAATTTTGTTGATATTTTTATTAAAAATAGATTTTTAATTTGAATAATTTTACACGAAAAAAAGTTTCTTCTTTTATTTTTATTTTGGTAATAGAGAAGATACAATTTCGAAAATGAATAATTTTTTTTAGTATTCCTAACAATTGTCATTATATAGTTTGTGTAGAATGAAAATATACAATTGAAATTTTTTTCGATTTACATCTGTTGTACAGACAAATTTTTTAAATAAAAAATTTTTACAATTTAAAATGAAATCAATCTGCTTAATGAATAAGAATTTTCTTAAATATTAACAAAATATTAATGAACGAGGAAACAGTCGATTTCGTTTGTGTTGATAACATTATGACGTGATTATATATTGACTCAATCTAATGATATTAATTTGGTTTGATTTTCATTTCCACTCGCTTCATTGAGTAGTAGTTGTTCTTCCAATGATACCAAGCAACACCTGTGGCGCTGATTGCTCCATTCCTCAGATATTTTCCGTTCAAGTTTGCGTAATGACAAACTTCGTACCAAAACGCCCCATGATATCGTTCAGCACAGTTACCTGTTGAGCCGTCATCATTATCTCGGTCTTTTGTTGAAAATTGTCCATTGTTGTGACGATTCAAAGAATCACCTGTAAATAATACGTTTGTGATTAGACGAAACAAATTAATTGCGACTACACTGTTAGATTTAGTTAGTCATATTATTCATTTTTATATAAACAAGAGCAGATTAGTGGTTATTTCAAACCAAGACAAATTTGCAAGATTTTTATGAAAAGACTTTAAAAAATTGTTTGATGACAATTAAAAAGTTAAAACTGTTTGATTTTTTATTTAAAAGTGGGTTTTGTAAACGTATAACCGTAATGTAATTTTGTTGATTCATTGCTTTTTTATGCAAAATCATCCAACAGACAAAAAATTTATAAATCATTTTCACGTATACATTTCAAACTCGAAACTAAAAGTTAACCAGTAAGTTTTCCATATTTTCGCTTCTCTACGACAGTGATCCACAACCGGTGTGCCGCGGAAAAACAATAATCTAAATATATTTTTTGAAGAGAAATATATTCTCAATTTAAAACTTTACAGCTGCAGATTCTAGAACTGGGGTTGGTAACCTACGGCCCGCTGGTCGGATTTGGCTCGCCAAGCAAAATCTATCGGCACCTGACATGTTAGTTAGATACTAACAGAATACGGTGTATCGTTTACAATTCTATTTTTTGCGGCAGTAAAACTGTTATATATCTAGTTGCAGTAGGGGTGTAAAAACGCTATATTTTCAAGTACAAAATTTGGTGTAGAACCAAAGAAGTCTTCACTTTAAGTTTTAGTCACGTTGCTTTTTTCACATCCAAAAACTAATAAAGACCAAAAAAAAGTTTTCACATTAAATTTCTGTGAAGTTGCTCCATTTACGTCTAAAATAACTAATGTGGACCTAAAACTAATAAAAACAAACCACCAGCTACTCTTACGTTGCTGTAAATCACGGTCACGCACCTAAGTTTTTTGTTGCATTTTAATACTTTTGCGTTCAAGGTTTCCAATTTAGCTCTTTTTTTAATAACTTTTCCTCGTTTAATAATTATTGTGATAAAAGTTTTTTAATGTGTAATCTTGTATTATTTTGTCTTGTTATGAAGTAATTTTTTGTCTCGTTATCTTCACCCATTATTCACTGCAAAGTCTCGCTATATTGTAAGATAACAGGAAGCGCAAGGGCTGAAATATAGAGAACATAAGAATTGTGAACAAAATTCTATGAAACAGATATAAACGAACCACTTTGAAATATCATAGAAACTTATAAAGTTTGAAAATTTAACCTGCCGTGTTGAGCAACGTTAATGGAAGTACCAATGCCTATAGTGCCAATCCAAAAAATCTGTTTTTAGTTTTTTTTAAAACTATAATTGCATTGTTCAGCTCCTATTAAAGTGAAAAAAATAAGTTATTCATGACAAATGTTGCTCTGAAAAACTTCTTGCAAGAGAGGTTTTGGTAGATGGAAAAAGTGCGGCTCGCCATAACGTTATAAAGTTGGTTTTTGGCTGGTAACATGCAAAAAGTTGCCGATGCCTAGTCTGGACCAAAAATTTTTTGACTGATAATAATTTTCAATCTGAAGCGATAAGAAATGACCGAAAAACAAACAGAAATTTTATTTCTAATTTTTTTGTTTGATGAAGCCTTTTTAATCTTTTTGTCTTTACTTGATTTCCAACTTTGTTATGCACTAAATTTGCGCTTCTTGACACTTGAGAGACAGAAAAGAATGTTTAAAATCTTGCAAAGAATAAAAAAGATTCTTCCTTTGTTTGAAGTGTGCTGAAAAATTCTGGATGGTACGTAAGTGTGACGCATTGCGAAAAAATTTCCGAGCATTGATCTGGGCAAAAACCGTCTTTTGTTCATTAAGAAACGTTTGCCATTGCTGATTTCACTTAATTCTCACAAAACAAAAATTAAGATAAGACTACCTAATAAAATAAATGTTATTTTGATTTTTCTTATTATGTTTCGTGCAAAACTTTGTTTTACATACAATGAAAAAATTTATTTCACTTTATAAATTTGCTGAAATCTTGATAAATTTCCAAATAATTCATTTTAAGTACACTATTTTCAGGAATTTTGTTTACCTTGGGCTGAAATTATTTTGCAGAATCTTAATTGAAGACTTTTTTTTGTTTAGTGATCGCGATGAATTATATGAAGTGGGCTTTTACGAAGAGGCCTAAAACAACATTTTTAAACTTTATAAAATAAGCTTGAGGCAGCATATGCTATAAAGTAGGAGTCTGGAATCTTTTGCATGTTACGGGCCAAAAACCGAAATTAGGACGTTATGGCTGGGCGCACGTTTACCAGCTATCAAAACCTTTCTTGTTGTCATAAAATTTTAAAGAGAAGATTATTTGTTTTCGTCTACACCACCTTTTGTACTTAATAAAAAAGCGTTTTTTCATCCTTGCTGTAACTAAATAAATCACATTTTTCTGATGCTTAGCCTATTTGAAATTAATTACGTCAAATAAGAGAATTTCAAACGAGGGGCAGGCCATATTATTTCAATATTTAAGTAAAATAAGTACGGGTCGATTTTGCTTGGCGGACTGTAGTTTGCCAACTTCTTCTATAATTTTTTATTACTTTTTCTTAATAATTAAAGAACAGTCTATTTTCAAACTTTAATATACGTTCCAAAACATTTTTGTGAAAAATATTTGCTAATTTTTCAAGAAAAACCAAAAGAGGTAGTTTTATTTAGTTTTTATCTAGTGTGATACGAATGGGTTTTAAAAATTTTTGCTAAGAAAATATGAAAAAGAAAAGTGATGCAAATCTTACATATAAGAGAATAAAGTATGACAAAAAAAAAATTTTGGACTGAAACGATGTTAACTATTAAAAGGCATTTCAAACCATTTTGATACACTGCCAATAAGTTTGAACTAAATCCTTACAATTTATAATGAATGAGACGCTAAAAATAATTAAAACTAAAACGCTAGTAATGTTTAAGTAACTTTATTTCTATTTATGAATTATAACAACTTAAAAAAGGCAGCATAAAATATCTTTATGTGATTGCCAATATTTATACTTACAATAAAATGTTTTGTATAACTCTATAAAACTGAAATTTTGAGTGGACTCTTACGATTTGGGGAAAATGTCAATTTACCCAAACCATAAACCCTTGTATCTCAAAATCATTGTAAACTAGAAATACGGATTTTTTTACAATTATTTACGGCCTTCTTTTTAAGCATAACAAAACTAATCTGGTCTTTTTATCACATTTATTTTTTACATGATTGAAGATATGCCGTACGTATTTTTTCTTAAAAATTTGTAGTGTAATCATTTGATAATTTACACATTAACACAGGAATTCATATTATTTATTTTGTCACTTGGTCATTTACACTTAATGCGCTTTTTTTATATTGTCCATTTTCAGCAGTAATTATCTCAGCAAATTGTGATAAAAGGTAAATTACAGTTTAACTAACTAAAAGATTATTTTTTGAAAATGCCAAAACATTTTGAAGTACCGTTCATAAACGCATAGTTGTAAAAAAGCTAAACAAGATTTGACACAACTTTTAAAACTAAACGACGCAATTATAAATTTTAGAACAATTCAAGCATTTTTGTAATTTTTTCATCAATGGTTTATGTTAATATTCTATTTTAAAGCTCCCTTGTTTTAATTTACACTTCTCCGATTAAAATAGGGTTAAGTGGACTTTCTGCACAACTAATAGTATCACTTAGTTGTATTTATGGTTAGTAGAAACTCAGCAATTTATTTAATTTTTTTTTCTTATTGTTAAAGTGTAAAAATAAATCATCACTATTGCAATTCGTTAACAACGTCGTTTTAATAATGTGTAGAAAATATTGTAATAGCAGATATTTGCGATTAGGCCTGGTCAACACTAGGCGTATAAAATTTTGCTTACACTAAGCTTAGGCGTACAGCATATCATTGAAAAAATATGCTAACAAAAAAAACAATTCAAACATTTTTTAAAAATAATTTTTTGTACTTTACAAGGTAAATTTTAGTCAAACAGATCTTTTACGCTGAGCGTAAGCGTAAAAGAACCATGAGTTGGAACATAATAAAAACCATATTACAATTACATACAGCAATACACATACATTCATACCAAAATAAAACAAAATGAAACCTTGAACGTTTTCGGTTTACATTACCCTCTTCAGATGAAAATAAAATGTTTAAAAGTTTTGTCATGTAATAAAGATAGAAGTCAATGACCTGATTACGTAGTAGTTGCTTACCAAATTTGTCGCACAAGGTTTTCAGAGAAGAAATTGTTGAGAATTGATTTAAAAATGCAAGCGCAAAACGAACGCAAAACAACAACCGTAAAGCCAATGCACCACGTAAAATCCAAATAGTAAAAATAACAATCTAAAATATATTTAAAAAAACGATGATCCATACGCAAATACTAGACGATTAAGTCCGGGATTCTGTGGTTTTAAATTAATAAAGCTTTGTGAATTTTAATTTTAAAACTAGAATTACATTTTTTGACTATCCTAAATGAATTTACGTTGAATTTGGAATTAGCACAAATATCGTACGACATAATGTGATCTTTAACGGAGCTTTTAGTTTTCAAAAGAAATCTCAAGTGTTTATCCAACCCTAATGCTCAAATGATACGAATGACACAAACACGAATCACTGAACACACTGAAATCACACGTACACGAAAATCAATTTTCGAGTTTGTATGATTCGAGCTTGATTTATATAAGTATGTTAACCAATCATTTGAGCATTAGGGTTGGGTGAACACTTGAGATTTCATTTGAAAACTAAAGCTCCGTTAACGACCATATTTTGTCGTGCGATATTTGTACTAATTCCAAATTCAACGTAAATTCGCTTAAAATAATCAAAAAAATATAATTCTAGTTTTCAAACTAATATTCACGAAGCTTTATTAATCTAAAAACACAGAACCCAGGACTTAATCGACAATTACAGTATTTGCGAATGGATCATCGTTTCTTTTTTTAAATATATTTTAGATTGTTATTTTTTACTGCTTGGATTTTACGTGGTGCACTGGCTTTACAGTTGTTGTTTTGCGTTCGTTTTGCGTTGGTTTCTTTTTTTGAAAACTTTGTGCAACAATTTTGATACACAACTACTATGTAATCAGGTCATTGACATTTATCTTTAAATTACATGACAAAACTTTTAACCATTTATTTTCATCTGAAGAGGGCTAATGTAAGCCGAAAACGTTCATGGTTTCTTTTTGTTTTATTTTGGTATGAATGTATATGTATGTATGTATATGTATTGGTGTATATGTAATTGCAATATGGTTAAAAAAATATACTCTCTCCCTAAATTATAATAAATAAACACTTTTCGTTGAGAAACAACGCCTAGTGTAGACAAAGCCTTACACTAAAATATATCAAATATCACCTAAGCTTATGTTATTAATGTAATCCAAATCTGTCAAAAACTAAACGGGTCCAAACTTGCCATGAGTGGTATATTTATAATAGGATACATAGACAGAGAAAATTAATTTTAAAAAATATTTAGCCAAACATCCCAACCAAATACCACCCAATTTATAAATTTTCGTTTATTAAAGGATCTGAAAATACTTTTTGAATAGGTATCTCAAGAAGTTTTAATAAAAAGCTTATATTATTTGAAGATTTGAACGATTAAACAAGTTTTGGTACTATAGCGTGTCAAATTTTTTTCTATCAATTTTTCTGCCCTGTACAAAATATCACTGACTGAGCGAAAATAAAAACCATATAAAAATCAATTACAGAAGAAAGAAATAGCATAAACATGTCCCAAAAATAATCGGTTTTAAGTTTTTATTATACAGTATAAACAGTTTTTTAATAAAATTTTTATAAAATTTTAATTTAAGTGACAAAAAAGTAAATCAAAAATCAATATCAAACTTTTTCTGGTCAGGTTTGTGTTCGAACTAAGTTGGACAGGGTTTAGCGTTACGTCATCAAATAATTTGGGTGTGAATTCAAGTCAACTGACACCATGTTGTTACATAAACGATTAAAATCCAAAGTAAAGAATTTATAATTTGCAAAATGTTTTATTTCTATAATTTGCTTTCATCCGAATATTTTGTAGATTTTAGAAAATCTTGCCGATTTGATTTATTCAAAAGTCTGATTTAAATTAAGCTTCAATTAATTTTTTGGTTGTAAGTCGAAGTTGACTCTGATGTATAAGACAGTTAAAACTAGAAACCACAATAACGAAAAAATATAATGTTTTTATAAATGTAGCAGTATGAAATTTTTCTTACGAAAACTGTACTTTTTATCACTTCACTGCAGGTTGTACTGTATTACATATAATACAAATCAAGGTTTTAATTATTTTTTATTTAAAAAGTCTTTTTTATCTTTTATGTTGTTTTCTATTCAAATAAAATGCATTCTTTTCTAATATAAAACCTTTATTTTTCAAATACTGGCGAAACTTATTTTTGAATTAAATACAGTATTATAAACGATAATATAATATTTAAGCTTCAGTTACTTTTGATAAAAACAAATTTGGAATTTTTTAAAGTTTTCATGCAAATTTCCAGCTGAAAAAATTATTAAATTTATTTGTTTCTTTATTATTTGTTATTAAAAATTTATTTAATTTTTTAAATGTAAATTGACCAAATTACACGTATAAATATGATTGTATCATATATGATACAATATGTCGTAAATAATGTCTAGTAATAAAAAAGTCGAAATGCTATTTGACCTGGAAAACTAAAACTAAACAAATACTAAACCAGTGTGGTCCAAACACTGGCAGTCGGGCCGTTTTTCTGCGGCCCGCAAACACTTTTTACATGTTGCATAACGATAAAATCATAAATATATGATATTATCATTACTAGCCGCACATCCTTAGTAAAATCGCATAGGATTATGGTGCAGGTCATTATAGGAAGGTGATTTGCGAAAAGAAATATTAAATTTTCTGCAGAATGAAACAGAAGAGACGACTGAAGAATACCAATTTCCTGAGGCTAAACTCAAAGACTGAGAAATTGCAAAGCAATGATGCGACCTATTTTCCTTCATGAAGAGAATTACTTTGTGAAGGAAAAACATCAAATTTTCTGGGTTTTTTGAGAAAATTGGTGAAATCAGTGAAAAGTATAATGATAGATTTGCTGACTTTGATCTGCTGAAAGCAAAAATGGAGCTTTTCAACAATCCAATTGAAGTAGACGTAGAGTATTTAAATAAGTGATTAGTAGTACAGAATTTGAAGATAACAAAAAACTTATCTCTAAGCTTTTCGTTCCATACTCTTCAGGAGATAAACGTCGGAATGAAGAAAAGAAAAATTTAATTTATCTTGTAATAAAGCTGACCGAAGATGATAGGATGTTTTAGAGAAGCGTCACAACACATGATCAACGCAAGAGTATCAAGTTGTAAAAAAACTTTTTGTCGGCATAAATTTGGCTTGCATGATTGATGTTAACGGCTTCTAAAGCAGATAAATGAAAAGACAAACGACCAAATGAAAGAATAGCAAATTTTCCATTACTGTAATTTTTGGCGCACATAGAGTTATCTAAAAAGTGTTGACCAATTGCAGATTCACTAAACATGACTGAGGTTGAACGTTAGCCAGAACGAGAAAAAATATTCCGAGAATTTGGAATTTGGTCGGTTCTAATAAATTTTGGCAAGTGTTGACTTGAAAATAAAATCAAAGTCAGTGTGGAAAAATGCTTTTTTACAATAGAACAACGTGTTACATTTAAATTTCTCCCACTTCTTCCTGCAATTAAAAAGCATGTGTTGCCTGCTTTGTTTTACGCAATGTAATTTATAATTTTTTGTGCCACTATGATAATCGATACGTAGGCCGCACATCTCAACGAATACGGGACAGAATTTGTGAACACGTGCCAAAATGTAATAGAACCGACCAAATTCCAAACTCTTGGAATATTTCTAATCTTTTTGGCAAACCTTCAACCCCAGTCATGTTTAGTGAATCTGCAATTGGTCAACACCTTTTAGATAACTCTATGTGCGCCAAAAATTACAGTAATGGGAAATTTATTATTTGTTTATTTGGTCGTTTGTCTTTTCATTTATCTGCTTTAGAAGCCGTTATCATCAAAACATGCAAGCCAAATTTATGCCACCAAAAAGAGTTTCGGAACATAAAATTTGGAACGCCTAACAAATGGAATGAGTTATAATTCCGAAACGTCTTCAATAAACTATGTTTCAAAAAGAGTTTGTTAACAACTTGAAACTCTTGCGTTAATCACGTGTTGTGACGCTTTTCTGAAATATACAATCATTTTCGTTCAGCTTTCTTACAAAATCGATTGAATTTTTCTTTCCTTCATTCCGACATTTATCTCCTGACGAGTGTTGGACGAACAGCTTAGAGATAAGTTTTTTGTTAGAGGTACAATCTCAAATACCTTATCTTTAGCAATAATTAAGTGAAATGCAATCGGATTATTTTCTTTTGTCAAGAAAAAATTTCTATAAGTAAGTCTGTTTCTTTTGTTAAAAGTCTAAAAATTTCTTTTGTCAAGAAAAAAAAATTACGACTACGAGGCGTTTTGGAAGCTTGTAAGCAAAAAGCAATTCCCCCATTTAAGAGACTTTGCACAAAAAATGTGCTCCATTTCCGATAGCACGTACATTTGTGAAAGTGCTTTGGTAGCACGTGTTAGCACTCCAAGTAGTTTTTCAATTGTGAAGCAAATAAAAAGTAACACACAAAACAGAATGGTTGATGAAACCCTGGATGCCTGTTTACGTCTGTCGACCACCAAAATTAAAGCGAACCATGACACAATTATCAAAATCAAGAAACACTAAATTGTTTTGCTATTGAGTTGGGGTGTTGTCTATTCTTTTATTTACTTTTTTTGCAATAATCACTTTGAGTTGTACACAAACAGAAAGCTTTAAATTACCCTAATCCAAAATTCTGTTTAGCGTGCAGATGCAGCAAACGAGTTTTTTCACAATGGAATATTTTCGTTTGCGGCCGGTAAATTTTTTCTAAACCGAAATGTGGCCCTTCATGCTCGCTCTGTAGTAAACCATTCTCGAGGTACTATTATATTGCAAATAAATTTGGTCTATCATTAGTCGACAGGATAACTCAGTTTGATCACACTTTGAATTTGAATCAGAAATACTCAAGTTTGATGTTCAGTCTATCCGGGTGATTTTGTCCTTTATTTGGAAAAGACACTTAGAAAAAATTCTTCAAAGAAACTTTGTGCACCTTGTGCAATTTTGACTACGCTTAAAAAAAAGCCACGGCTTGGCCTCTACAGTTATACAAAAAAAAATAGCAAACGTTTTCTCAAATAATGTTAGGAAAAGTTTCCATCTAACAAAAATCTTTATCATCCAAAAACAAATCTCGCTTTAATAAAGCTATTTCATGCAGAATGTCTCAGAATGGCTTATCAAAAGAAACTCTGAAATACTTTTCTGCTCAAGAGCAGTGAATTTTTTGTAATAAGATTACAAGTGTATCAAACTGTTGGGCAAGATGATAAAAAATGTTTATCTTGCTAGCAGTGCGGCTTTAGGTGTTCAGCCAGATCATGGTGTACCGTTAAAACTTGTTGTTAACGTTTACTGATTAGAGAAATTGGATCATGTCCCTTTTTCCCCCCACAGTATTTTCAAGTCCTTTTTCCCCCACAGTTTTAACTAAAATTTCCCACGTGGGAAAATTTATGGAGTACATCCGAGAAATTTTTTCTTAGATTTCCCCATTCTACAGCGAACGTTTTACAATTACAGGGTCCTCCAGCGAAGTGTAGACTGTTAAATATTACATTAATTTAAAAACGAAAAGGACAATGAAATTTTTTTTTGAAGAAAATTAGAGGTAAATGTACGAGTATAATCTTCAATATATCCGCCCTTTTCAATGATAACACGGCGGAGGCGAGAGATAACTTGGTCACACGTGGCACGAAGAGTTTCGCTTTCTGTCACACGGCTGAGTGCTACCAGTTTCCTCAAACCGTTTGACTGCCTTGAAGACGCCAGACCGACTCACAGATCCTTTCAGTAGCTTAAAGATTTCAGAAGTCTTTTTGCCATCCCTATAAAGTTTTTCAATGGCGGTATTCATTGTTTTTAGATGCTAAAACTAAACAAAGTTTAAGAAATTTTTTGTACACATTAGTAATAGATATGTAATACTACATATCTGCAAAAAAAAACAGAGCATAAAGTAATGTATAAATACTTTAGAAATCTATTTAAAAATTAGTCTACACTTGGGTGGAGGACCCTGTAGAAGACCGTGGTTGAACCCACAGATAGGTAGACAGTCTTCCATTTTGGTAGATATTGTTCAGTTTGTCTTCAAAACAGCAAAAACAGATTTATTCTCAGCCTAGGCTGCCAGATGACATCATCTATTGTCTGGTTCATCTGCGAATTTTCTTGAAACTGTCAACCTGAGGCAATCATAAGCATAAAAACAAGAAGACCATTCACAAAACATAAAACTTCTTGGAAGAAAAAATTGAAAAAATTATTTTCATTAGTCAGCTGCAAATGCTTGCTTAAATGCAAATTGGCTTTTTCTTGAATGAAAAATGTCATGACAATGTTGTAAAATGCATTTGTATTATCACCGTATTATTTATCCTCCTGATTTACTGAAAATTGTGGACGTTCTACTTAGCCAACCGTCTCGGGATTGCCACGACTTACTTTTAGAGATCTCTTTATATTGCAGGCGGTTGGAATTTTAAATTTGATGTTTCAGTTTTTATTTAAAAATAGGACTAAAATTTCTAGCCGTTTGATAAAACTGTCAAACCAAGCATAGAAAAGTGCTATAAAAAGTTTTTTTCCAAGAACATAACAGTTCGATGCAAGAAGGTTTTGAGCTATAACCATGGCAATACATGCCACTGTATATGCAGCGCTGTTACCCATCTACCTTACGCTGATGACTGTTTTTATACTAGTTTTACTTTTGTACACATTGTTTGAAGAATTGTGTAAGACTTTTTTTAACAAATAAAAAAAAAACTTTATATGAAATTTTGTACAAAATCCTCTCGAAACACATTTTGTAATAAAATTATTTTATTTTTTATTTTTTTAAAATTATAACTATATTAATTTAGATGCGTTAAATGCTTTTTAAGCATAGTTGAATTGTTTTTGTTTAAGTTAGTAAATTAATGCTGTGAAAAGTTAAAATATGGTTTTGTTATTTTTGGTTTGGTATTATCACCAGTAGAACATTTAAAGTTTTTAGCAATATTAATGCCTGATGAGCGAAATCATTACATATAATTTTATTATTAATTAAAAAAAGTTTTTATAACAATTGCACAAAATTATACAAGTACGATTGAATGATTTAAAACGAATTTTACCTGCAGTTCCACTGTAACCGTTCACATTCAGGCGATAGTTTGATTGAAAGTTTCCAACGGAAAAACTTCTAAACAAAATGGATAAAAAATAAATATTTCTACAGATTTTTTTCAGTTCTGATAATTATGTGATAATCGCAAAAAGTTAAGATTTTTTTGAATTACAATTATTCGATTTGCGGTGCATTATCAAAAACTTATTTAGTTTAAGTACAGGTAGGCGAAAATCTTTAAATTGACAAAATAAATTTTACGGAGAAATTAAATACAAGGCTGCCAGAGAATGGCTTATGACGTAAATGTAAATTCTTTGGTAAAGCAACGCCTTTTGCTTGTAGAGTAAATCAAATATAGGTGTGGATTTTTTATATTAGTTTTGTAATGAATCTTTGTGCCGGCACTGTAATCTAGATTTCTGCAAGTGAAAGAAAGAACTAGATCTACATCAGAGGTATGCAAATTAAAAGTCTATTGTTTTCTTCAATATACTTTCATAAAATCCAAATTATTTTACCAGTATTATTTCAGTTCGGTTTAAGCTGAAAGGGGAGGCGGAAAAAAGTAAAGCGTACAAAAGTCGCCTAAAGCGCAAATTTGTTTGTGCTTAATCAAAAAAAGGTTAAAGTTGAAATTTTTCAACTTTACAGCTTGGTTCATACCAAAAGCACTTGCGTATAAAGCAAGTCGAAAGTGTAGTTTTTGAAAGCGCAGAAGAAAATTTCTCTTTTAATATGCACCGACCTTGAATTAAATTCTGCAAAACATAGAAGCCGTACAAGTCATGTTAAAAACATCCTTGTTCTTGTCAAAGAATCAGTTTTTCTTTATTCAATTTTATTCATTTGTGTATTAAAATAATTTTTGTTCAAGAAACCTTAATTACTTAAGTTTATTAAAATTTTAAAAAATAACATTTTTCTTATCAACTCCTAATTTTTTTCACGATTATTTTTTATTGTTGTTATTTTTGTAGTTTATATTTTTCTATGTATCATCTTTGTCGTAGAAGTTTTCGTGGAATATTCAGTACGACCGTATGATTACCCATTATCAACAGTGTCTTATAAACAAACATTGTTCTGACGTTTCAGAAAAAAAGCCAAATATAATAAACAAGATGAATGTACGTTAATGCCCAATTCAACCACATAACAACTTTTTTATAACCAAATAAGCCTGACCCTATAGTTGATCTAAACTGCATGATGGGGAAATGCGGGATATTTGAGATCACAGCTTTTGACAGTTGTGCTCTTATCTTTATAAATTAGATGTGAAATAACAAAGAGATGGTTTAATCACAATAACTTGGACAATTAAGTTAATTGTGGTGGTGGTGGTGGTTTTACCCGACCCATTCCTAGGGATGGGGGCGCGGATCAATTCCGCGGAATCCCAATAGTCGGGCGACTCCCCATGGACGGGACCAGAGGTCCAGAAGAGAAGGGGTGTGGCCGAAAATGGCCCGACGCAGAGGGTCTAGTACAGGGCAGTCGAGCACGAGATGTGAGAGATCCTGTGGTTCAGAACCACAGTTTTTGCAAGAAGGAGTCTCGGCTCGACCAATCCTGTGGAGATAAGAGTTGAGGAGAGTGCTGTGCCCGTTGCAGCGTAAACGGGAGAGAGCACAGCGAGCGGAGCGAGGGAGAGTAAGCTCCTCGGGAGATACTGTAGGGATTTGGTGGTGAAAGAAACCAGATTGGACACTGCTTCTCCAACTGGTGTAAAGGGATAGTCGTTGGGAGGAGATAAGGGGTGTGAGGGATACTGATATATTGGAGGGATCGAGAGAGGCACCGGCTTTAGCTAGAGAGTCAGCTAAGTCGTTACCTGGGAGGGAAGAGTGACCAATAGTAGTAGTATTTATTTATCGCGTCCAAAAATTGGCAATTAATCAACGGAATGAAAATACACTAACAGAAAAAGCGACGAGGTGAAGCGAAAGACCATTATTAGTAGCCTGATGGCCACTCGGTCGCCGAGTCTGCTTCACCTCATAGTAAAAGAAATTAGTACTATAAGCAACAAAAACAAAACAATTACACATTAAAATAAACGTATAATGACACATCAGAATAACAATAGTAATACAAAAAAAGAAGAAAAAAAAAAAATAAATAAATTAGAAGTTTTTTTTTTTTTTTTTTTTTTTTTTTTAAATGCAAGCAAGGAAAATAAACATATATAACAACTAGGAAAAAACAAAAAATAATATTTATAACAGCACTGATGGAGAACCAAAAAAATGAAGAATATATAAAAGTAACAAGAATTTAAAAAAGAGACTAGAAAATCAGGTGAATTGTAACACAATGTAAATAGACGATTCAACCAAATGTTATAATTGCAACAAAAACAAACAACGAGGATGTGCAATAAAAGTTTTATTTTTGACGATTTAAGAAGAAAAAAGTAACAAGAATGAAAAGTTTATTTTAATATTAAGTAACTGTTACCAAATACAAAAATGTATACACAACACAATCAAATTTGAAATGAAATATTTCTTAAGCGAGTCATTGATTAAAATGAGTACCAAGAAAATGTTGTTTGAGCAATTTACTTGAGTGGTTAAAGGAAATTGTTATTAATTTATTTCTTAAACATTTAGGTAGATCGTTCCAGATTTTAGCTCCAATAACTCTTAGGGATTGATCAGTTTTGTGATAAAAGGTTCTAGGTACATAATACTCATTTGAAAAAGAACTTCTAGTGTAATGGGTGTGGACGGAGGACACCTTTACAAAACTTTTTAGGTATTCCTCACAAAATTGGGGCAACTTGTTAGAGTGAAACTTAACCATAAATTTAGCTATTTCGAATTTAAAAATTTTATTAAGCCTCAAAAAGTTTAATTTTTGAAAAAGAGGTTGTAACCGAACTTTTTTACCAAATTTTTTACTTAAAATTTTAATAATACGATTTTGTTTAATCTGTAGTCTATTGAGTACCGTTTTTGAGGTGTTTCCCCAGCTTATAATTGCATATTGTAAATGTGAGTAAACTAAGCTGTAATAAACTGGTGTAAGTGTGTTACTGGGAAGATATTTGCAGAGTTTTGAAAAGGCACCGGTGGCGGCTGAGAGCTTTGCTTCCACGTGTTCAACATGCTTGTGCCATTTAAGTTTATCATCCAAATGAACTCCAAGATATTTAATACATTTTGTCTGCAATATATCAGAGCCGTCTATTTGAATAGCGATATTCTTATTACTTTTACTAAAATATAGATATTTGGTTTTCCTTAAATTTAGCGATAGTCGGTTGAGTTTAAGCCAATGATTAAGTTTCGGTAATTCTGCATTTAATTTGGTTTGCAAAGTATTTGCATTTTTATGAGATAGTGTGAAAACACTGTCATCCGCATACAAGATTGCTTTTAGATTTGAACATAAAGATATATCATTTATGTAAATCAAAAACAGTAAAGGTCCCAAAACACTCCCTTGCGGGACTCCAATATTGATATCTAGATAGGAGGATGAGAAACCGTCACCGCAAACAAGTTGCTTACGATTAGTAAGATAAGACCTAATCAAATCATTAGCAAAACCTCGAATACCGTATTGAGTGAGCTTATACAAAAGAATTTCGTGATTTACTGTGTCAAACGCTTTTGCCAAATCATAAATAAAGCGCAAATATTCATGTTGTTGTCTAATTCTGTTAATATATATTCTCGTAGATGTGTTATAGCTAAAGTTGTGGAGTAGTTTTCCCGAAAACCGAATTGTGTTGGCGAAAAGACCTCAAATCTATTCCAAAAATTTACAAGTCGCTTTTTTATTATTGTTTCAAAAACTTTATTAAATGCAGTTAGGATAGATATCGGGCGATAGTTTTTTACTTCGCTTTTTATACCTCCCTTGAACAAAGGAGTAACGCGGGCAATTTTAAGTTCATCGTAATAATGCCCTTTTTCTAAACCCAAATTGAAGATAATGGTTAGATAAGGACTTAAAATATGCTTGGCTGCTTTGATCAATTTTGTAGGAATATCATCAATTCCTGATGCCTTGTTTGGCTTAAATTTGTTTATAATGCTTATAACTTCGTAATCGTCAGTAGGGTTTAAAAAGATGGAATTTTGAACTCTATGTCCACAGAAAGTATCAGTAAGCGATTGATTTGACCCACCGACAATGCTATTTGCCATATCATGGCCAATGCTGCAGAAGTATTTGTTTAATTCACGACAAATTTCACTCGGTTTACTTATCATATTTCCTTTAACACTTATTTGAGTCGGTAAAGAGTTAGATTTTAACGAGTTTTTACGAATTATTTTGTTGACCACTTTCCATGTTGTAGTGGAATCTCTACTATTTTTAACCAATTTTTGAAAATAGATTGCTTTACTGGACTCTTTTACATGAGTCAGTTTATTTCGAAAAGACTTATAACGTTTAAAATCTTTTACATCCAAAGATTTTTTAAATTTCTTATAAAGCCTATTTTGTTGCTTTATCGAAGTTAGGATACCTTTGGTTATCCACGGTTTTTTAGCGGACTTGTATTGATTTCTAGATTGGCGAGTTTTAGGAAAAAGATTATTCATTACTTTTGTCATGCAAGTGGTCAGATCAGAAATGTTCGTTGGGACGTTTTTTTTTAGAGTTGAGTCCAGTTCGTCAAGAAAATTTTCAATTTTTTCGGGTAATATTTTCCTTATCAAGGGCCTCCTAGTGTTATTTCTTTTTAATGGAAGATTTAGTCCGACGAAAATTGGATAATGATCAGATATATCGCATTCAATAACTGCGGTTGTGAATATTTCATTAAACATAGAACAATCTATATAAATGTGATCTAGAATCGATTTTCTAGAAAAGGACACTCTGGTAGGGCATGTAACCAATTGCTCACAACCAAGACTAGAGATGCCATTTACGTAGAGTTTAACGTCAATTGATGTGTCATGGCAATTGTAGTCAATGTTGAAATCTCCAAGCACCACAAACTTTTTGTAAGTTTTTAAACTAATAATATTGTTTTGAAATTTGCTAAAAAATAGTTTCAAATTTGATTTAGGATGTCTGTAGACAGACCCAACAACTATTTTATTCTTATCACTGATAGTGACCTCCATCCACACGTCCTCACAACCATCAATTTTTAAATTCAATGTATGAAGTTCGCAGCTTTTTAATGATTCGACAACGTAAACACCAGCACCACCTGCTTTGGTATTGGAATGATTACAAAAAAAATTATACCCGGGTAAGGAGACAAGTTCGACGTTACTGGCATTAGTTCTGGTTTCACTTATACAAATAATGTCAGGTTTTGGATCAAAATTATCTAAAAAATCTTCTAGTTTTTCAATATTTTTGACTAAACTTATCATGTTTAGGTGACAAATAGTTAAGCCAATTAACCCATTGCAATTTGATTTAAAGTGTTTCGTTAAATCATCAATTTCATTGAAAGTTAGACACAAAGGTTTATCTGGATTACCCCAAGGGTAATTTTGTTGAGGGTCATTACCATCGAATACGCTTTTTCGTAGGTTATCTCATATAAAAAGTAACAGACATTTCTTCACAACTTACTTAAATCATTTTCATTATGAATAATGAACGACGAAGAATCTTCATTTTTTCGAACATAAATTTTGCCATTCATTGTCCAAATGTATGTGTAGTTCAAATTTTTTGCTGTTTGCTTAGTTAGCCACAGCAATCTTTTTCTCTCTTGCGTAAGGTTTTCGTTAATGAACAATTTCTTCATACCAGAAATAGGATAATCCGTTTCTTTTAGATGCTTTGCAGCAATGCGTTTGCCATAAATCTCGTTGCGCAAGTTCCTATTAATGAACCGTGCAATAATAGCAGGCGGATCTGCAACCTTAGCGTGTCGCTTCGGCGGAAGTCTGTGCGCTGTTGATATGTCCGATTTTTTTACGTCTACACCAAACAAATTGCTGATTTTTGTAACTAACTTAATAGCATCTTTGTTATCAGTTAAAGGAATGCCTTGAAATTCAAGGTTTTGTCTGCGGCTATATTGATCAATCCCATCTAGCTTGACGGCTTCATCATTGGTTTTCTTGTCTAAAACGTCTGCTTTTTCCCTCAGTATTTTCATATCTTCATTTTGCTTTTCATTTATTGCCTTCAGTTTGTTATGGTTAAATTTCAAATCTTCATAACTGTTCATTAAAATTTTCAACTCATCACTTTGATTTCGATTTATTTCCAAGATTTCATCATATTGAGTTGAAATAAAAGTTTGACTTTTTTTCAACTCTGAAATTTCTGTTTTCAGTACAGCTATTTCCGCTTCGAAAATGGATTTAAAATCTTGCTTAATTTCTTCACAAATTGTAGCTAATTGCTTTTTAAAAATTTCGGCTGTTCTGTTTGCGCAGCTGTTTAAAAACTTTTCGTCTGCAGCTAAAACCGATGTAGAAAATTTTGATTTTTCTTTTGACATGACGTAATTAAAATTAGCTGTTTTCTTTCAGAGCTTTGCAAAACACGTCTGCACTCGTCAACTGTGACTGATCGAATGACCAGGTATCCATTGTAGATGGACAACCTTGGATTGAGATAGAGTGTTAAGAAGAGATTGGGTATTGGATAGGGATTTTGGGGTTAAATATGGTAGGGGGTAGAGAGAGTTGATAAGACAGATAAAGAGTCGGAAAAGAAGGTGATAGAGTCGAAATTACATGTCTTGGAGTGGGAGATACACCACTCAAGAGCATGTAGGAGAGCGAAGGTTTCAGCGCTATAACTGGTATCCCAGAGACCAGTCGAGAAGGAAAGCGAGGTAGCAGTGACACACTTTGTACACTTGATGTGCATCCCTGTACCATCCTGTCCCAGCCCGCCAGGTACCGAACCATCAGTCCAGGCAGAGATATCGCTGTGAGATAGAGTGGAAAGATGGGAGGTAGCTGCAGTGTTGCGAAGGGAGGGGGGGTCTTTGCGAGAGCATGGGGATGAGAGGTGGAGTGAGATTGTGTAATTAGATGGGGCAGACCAGGGGGGTTTAGGAGGGCAGAGGATTAGTGGTTCACGGGTGAGATGTAGGTTAGGGGTAAGGTTATGTGATCTGGAGAAGGATCTCCATGAGCTCTTTTTGAGACGTGTACGGGGGTTAGAGTTCGCAAGAGAGGCTATGGGAAAGGTGGGAGGTAGACGGAGGGCTCGTTCAAAGAAGGAAAGGGATTGGTGAGTGAGGGTGACTCGTAGTGGAGGTAGAAGTGCTTTTATATGAAGTAAAGGAATGGGAGTGGACGATAGACAACCTGTGATTACTCGACAGGAAGATCTATGCATCCTTTCCACGGAGGTGATGTGGGTAGGAGATGAGAAGGGAAACCAGCCTGGGGAAGCATAGGTGAGGATGGGGCGAATGAAGGCTTTGTATAGGGTACATAAGGATTCTTTTGATGGACCCCAGGAGGCAGAGGCAATGGAGCGAAAAGCACGGAATCGGCTGTGAAACTTTTTCCGTAAGGATAAGACGTGATATTTGAAAGAGAGAGTGCGGTTGAAGGTTACACCGAGAAAGGTTGGACGAGGGTTGAATTTGAGAGGAGTGTTAAGAATGTGCAGAGGGGGTTGTATACGTGATTGGTAGGGGTCTAAGCTGAAGAAGGATGTTTCACATTTGAGGGGGTTGAGAGGAAGGCGCCATTTTGAGGACCATTCCACCAGTCTGTTGAGGGCAGCTTGTACCACAGCGGTTGCACACTCAACACTCGGGGAGGAGGCCCAGATGGCTAGGTCATCTGCATAGAGAGAGGTTTTAACAGATGCAGGAAGGAAAGTGGGAAGGTCATTGATGTATAAAGAGAAGAGAACTGGTCCTAGAACCGAACCTTGGGGAACTCCTCTACGGAGACGGAAAGGACGACTGTATGAATTACAGATACGGACTTTCGAACGGCGATCTGAGAGGTAGGATCGTATACATTCGACAAAGCAAAGAGGAAGATCTAATGAGAGGAGTTTAGAGAGTAGGGCAGAGTGCCAAACTGAGTCAAAAGCTTTCGCAAAATCCACAGTGGCAAGGACTGTACGTGCGCCTGGCTTAGATTGGTGGAAGGAATCTGCGATTGACTGTGAGAGAAGGAGAACCTGGTCTACAATCGATCTACCAGGTCTAAAACCAGCTTGCACGGGTGAGAGAATGTCATGTAGTTCGAGAAAATAGGTTAGTCGTCCTAAAACCATTCTTTCGAAGAGTTTGGAGGTACATGAAGTGAGAGAAATGGGTCTATATGAAGAAGGTGAGTCAGAGGGTTTTCCGGATTTGAGAATGGGGATGATTGTTGATTGTTTCCAAGCAGACGGGAAGGTGTGTGTTGAGCAAGAAAGGTTGAAGATGTATAGAAGAAAATTTAACGCAGATTGTGGTAGGTGGGATAGAAGAGGGTAGGCCTGAAGAGGTTGAGGTTGAGAGTTGAGAGATAGCTGTAGAGAGTTCAATTGAGGAGAATGGTGAACAGAAAGTGGAATGCAGGGTGTTGCAGTGTGCAGTTCTGATTTGCTTCATTTGGGCTTTCTCGGTGCTTCGAAAAGGTTTTGGGGTTTGGGTAGAGAAATGGGACTGTAGGTGTGAGGAGAGATGGTTGGCACAATCTACAGGGGTATGGCAATTTGAGAAATTGGAAAGGTCAGAAGTAGTTGGGGAGGGGGAGCCAGAGATGGAGCAAAGTAGAGAAAAGACTTCGCTGGGACGGGTTTTAGGAGAAAGGCTAGAGCAAGTATTCTGCCATGACTTGGCTTTAGCCTTATTAATCACAGTGGAGGTATATCTGGAAGTAGCGATATAGTGCTGGCGGTCTTCTTCGGAACAGTGTGCCTTCGCAAATGCCTTTCGACGTTTTGCGACGGCATCTGCGACTTCAGGAGACCACCAGGCTTTAGCAGGACGGTTGATGCTGCCGAAAGGAATGGCAGAAGTGGCAGCATCATTGAGGAGTTTGGTAAAGGTGTGGGTGGTTTCAGAAAAAGAGAGTGTTGTGAAGTTAGAGGGAGTAGGGCAGTGGGTATCAATATAAGTAAGGTATTCATCCCAGCGAGCTTTATTATAGTTAAATGAGGGGGGGCGGTGGAAAGAGTTAATTATAGGGGAAGTGGGAATAGTGATGGAGATAGGAAGATGATCTGAGCCGAGGTCCGGAAGGGTCTGCCATGTGCATTTAGAGGCTATTCGGGCAGGAACTAGGGAAAGATCAGGGGAAGAGCGGTTTCCAGTGGCACGGTGTAGTAGGGTGTGGTGTTCGGGGTTATTGAGAGGTAAAAGATTAGAGGAGAGGAGCCAATCAAACAGATTTTTGCCTGAATGGTCTTCCGGTGAGTGGGAGTCCCAAGATGAATGATGGCTGTTAAAGTCGCCAAAGATGTAAGTGGTAGGAGATGATGGTAGGAGAAAGGGTGAGAAGGATTTTGGCGAAAGTCGGAGGAAGAGGAGCGGATAGGAGGGACATAGACGTTGAAAAGATGTATGGGGGCAGCTCCTTTTATTTTAACTGCGATAGCTAAATAATCGGAGCTGGGGTCGAGGGAGGAGAGGGATTGTGTGGAGAGTGAGGTGTAAGATAGACCATTTTTGACAAGTATCAGAACACCTCCTCCTAGGTTTCCCATAGAGTTAGTGGTTCCTCTCCTCGTCATAAAAAGGTTCTTTTGGAGAGTTTTGTAGCCTGGTATACGGAAGGTGGAGTCAGAGGAGAGGTGTGACTCTTGTATGAAAATGAGATCGTACTGATTATGAGAGAGAAAGTGTAGGAGTTCAGTACGACGCGGGCGAATCCCATTAGCATTCCACTGTAGGATTCGGAGGTTGTTTCGAGAGGGAGAGAAAGGATGAAATGAGGATTGTGTGAGAGGAGAGGTGGTTTGTTGGGTTTGAAGAGAAGGGGTAGTCAATGCTGAGGGAGGGTAAGTATAAATTAGTTGGGGGTGATTAGGAAGATAGGTGGAATTATTCGAGGTTGTTTTGGGTGAGGGTTTAGTTTTTGAAGACATAGTTTTGTGGTTGTTTGTGAGTGTAAGAAGGGGATTTGGAGTGTGTGAGGATGGAGATACAGAAAAGAGTGAGGGTACGGGATTGGAGTGTGAAAGGGAGGGGGGGTTGAGAAGAGGATGGGCACATTGGGCAAGTCCAAGAGTGTCCCGGGGAGATTTTGCGGAAGTCAGCGGGAGAAAGACCAGAGCAGGAGAGGTGTACCCAGAGAGAACAGCCGGTACATTGTATTGATCTGTTTCCCCAGGTGACTCTACGGGAGCAGACAGAGCAGGGGTTTATAGGGCCAGGGTTGGGGTGAATGTCACCGCTGATAAGAAGAAGCATAGAGATAAGAATCAGCGGTGAGTGGGATGAGTAATGAAGAGGTTTGTGGTGGAAGGAGGGACGAGGAAGAGACATCCGAGAGAGAATAGAAGGGGTAGGGGGGCGGTCAATTGGGTTTAAGAGTGCTGTCCACATGTGACCGCGCATTGGACAGCAGGGATAAAAAATGAGAAGAGTTGTCCAAGGGAGAATCGCCCGAGGATGAGACCCTCGGGGAATTGACAAGCCATTTCGACCCTCCCCAGTGCAGGGAAGGGGACTGCACCACCACGTTGAGGTGGCTTGTCGTTGGTGCCGATTAAGTTAATTGTCGTTTGACCAACTGTCGTTTCGATCAATTCTTGTTCAATCAACTGTCGTTTTGACCAATTGTCGTTTGACCCAATCTCTTACTACCCCAAATATTAGCTATTTAAAAGAGTTGTTTTGAAACATTTGATTCCTATGATTGTCAAACAAACGTAAAATGTAGCTTCAGAAACACTAACGAAAAAACAAGCAGCATCTTCAAATACACTTGACGCACTACGTCACTCGAAATAAACTACAAATTAAATAACAGAATGCAGTCACAACCAGTAATGTGGTGACGTTATCAGCATTCATCTAAGAAAAAAAAAAAATTGTAACAAGCAGGAATAAATGTTTGACTCGTGTTTTATCAAAAGTGCTTTCAAATTAACTCCTCAGATTCAAATCACCAACCTGTAAGTAGCGTAAACTGTGTTTCCTTCCCAATCTTCAAGATCCACACGAAGTTGATACGAACCACCTGATGTAGTAATTGCATGCATCAAATCCAAACCTATATGCAATCCAGTTATAAGTACTTAATACAATTTCAATAAATTAAAAGCAAACAATATTTACCCAAAAAAAAAAACAGCAGTGAATGTAATATTTTTATTCAACTGTTATTTTACAAAAATTTTGATTAAAATGCTTCAATCAAAATAAACATAATTAGACACATTTTAGAATAAAAAACTTGAAATAATAAAAGCATTTACAAATAACTGGGGTAAATTTTTAATTATGTAAATAAATATGAATCAAGCCTTAATATTGAATGAAGTTCAATTGCTTGATATTTAAATATTCTATACATTAACAATTGTTTGTTAAATAACAATTTGTTTTTAGACTTTTTTCCTATGCATTATAATTTCAAAATTATAATTTTAGTTTTGTTTTGAGGTCGTTAATCGAAACGTAGAAATATATGATAACAGCAGTTTTAACTTTAATGTTTGTTTTAAAAGTACTTTCAATATGACTAAAATTGCAAACAGTTAAATAAGCTATATGAAACATTTTACAATTTCAAAAGTGTCTAAAGCAGTTGTTTTCAAGTTTTTTAGACGCATAGCAAAATTTAAAACTTAAAGTATGTAAGCAGCCGCATGAAAACGACAAGGTTTTTGAAAAAAAACATTAAAGAATAGTAACAGCAAAACACAAGAATACATAAAATATAAAAACCAATTTAATGTGACACTTGACATTGGTTTTGACTTAATGCAAATGCGTAAAAAAGGAGGAGTAATCGTCTGTTAGTCAGTTACGATATTGATTTTTGATTTTGATAATTTTGCTAAACAGTGTTTGCTGTATGTAGGTGGAATCAAAAACCGAGGCATTCTCAGGTGAATTATTTATCAAGTAAGGACACTTTCCTTCAGGAACTCGATTCCAAATGTTGAAAAGACAGTTAGGTGTTGCCTCGTACATTCCAACTGAATGGAGACTACTTTTGGATAGCTCTAAGCAGAGCCTCAATTGTGTTCTTTTAAACAATGGCAATCTTTATGAAGGAGTAACCGTTGGTCACTCTGTGCATTTGAGAGAAACTACGATGACATATAGTAAAAGTAGTCATCAACTTACTCAAAAATCATGAGTACAACTGGATCCTTTGTGTAGACCTTAAATGGTATGCTTTTTCCTTGGCCAACAAAGAGGTTTTACAAAGTATCCCTGTCATCTTTGCATGTGGGACAGCCGAGATCGAGAGAAACACTGGAGCCATAAGGAATGCCCTCTCCTTGAAACTTTGGAAGCAGGCATGCCAAAAAAGGTGCACGACTCATAGTAAACCGAGAAAAGATAATTTTTCCCCACTCCACATAAAACTCGACTTGATGAAGCAGTTTGTGAAAGCCCTGGACAGTGATGGTGAGTATTTTCAGCATATATTTTCTGCTTTTTCTAAATTGTTGTGTGACAAAACCAAGGCTGATGTCTTCGATGGACCTCAGATTTGCACGCTTGTACGTGATGAGGAATTTGTCAACAAGATCAATGAGAAGGAGAAGGTGGCATGGCTATAATTCGTAGCAGTTACACGAACCTTTCTTGATTACAAGAAGACAGATAACTACCACATTCTGGTCACTACAATGCTGTTAGCTTATCGCAACCTTGAGTGTAAAATGAGTATCCAGCTGCATTTCCTTCATAGTCACTTCGATGAATTCCCCAGTAATCCTGGGGTTGTTAGTGATGAACCAGGGGATCGGTTCCATCAAGACCTCATGACTATGGAACATCGCTACCAAGGCAAATGGGATAGAAACATGATTGCAGACTACTGCTGGAGCATCAAGCGAGATTTCCCTGAGGAAATCTACAAGCGCAGGAGCTACAAGGGCAAATTCTTTCCTGAATAAGGTCAAATTTGATATTGTATTTTGTCTGTATCGACAGTACACATTGATTTTTACATACTCTTATTTAGATAGTGGTTAAATGTATGAGACTTGAATATTGATGCCTGGTATACTCAAAGTTCTTCATGCAGCCCTAGGTTCAAATGGTTATTACGAAATAACCCCTGTCATTTTACGTTAGAAGTGCAAAGTTTGCCAAAAATAAAAACGCTTAATTGCAAAAAATTTGTAGCTTTAAGAAAAAAACTAACTTCATACTTGAATTCGGCACCACAAAATTAGATAAAAGAAGTGTCGGTATCAATGCAACAAAAATTGTGTTCCCCAGTGTTATGAGCTTTGGGCAGACGGAATCAGGACCTCGAGCTTTATTTAGTTTTAAGTGCCAGAGGGAATCAGTGAATTCTCTCTTTGAGAAACATTCGAAAGATATTTACTGGGTCTGGTGCTGTAGCTTTCCAAAGATCAGACACTTCTTGAGAAACAAGAAATAAGTAACTTGCGCTAAACAGCCTCGTATCTTCCATTTCTGACTAAACGAAATGCAATAGCATCAATTAAAACGAGACAGCGATTTTCTTGTTTTCAACCAATGCCTACGACAAAATAGAACTTTTTTATTTATATGTATATTTAATTTTTTTGTAGAAAAAATATCTATTGCCTTTAACACTAATTCTATTTTGACTGGAAGAGAAATGACAATATTAAAAATTTTGTAAAATTTTTTAATTTAGAAACAACTTGCGCCATTATTTTCAAAGTTTAAATTTGGGGCTCTAATCAATCGCTCTGTAAGAAGTGGCATCACACAACAAACCCGAAGTCTTTATACTTAATCATGTTTTCTTTCTAAAAGTTAATAAAACATTAAAAAATTGCGCAGCTGAAATGGCTTAAATTTTTTTTGTTCAAATAAAATTACCGATTTTTTTTATGTGGCAATGAATACCTATTTTGGCTTTTACATGTGAATAAATTTGAAAAACTATTTGATAATTCTTAAAATATGTGAAAAAATTCAATGCGGACTTGAAATTATTTAATAGTTTTTTAAATTTAGCGTAGATGTTTATAGTTATATTAAAGTTATTTAAACTAAATCTTTACATTGATTAATTCAATTTTTATACTTTTTAAAAACAAAAGGATAAATTTTTTTTAAATCTAAAAAAAAGTCTAAGAGTGAAAGCCAAATAATGAATTCTTTATGAACTAATCAGCAGCAAATATTTGGAAAAAATATCAATAAAAAAACTTTAAGAATTTAGGAAAACAGTATACTTTGTTCAACCAAACAATAATAATAAGCAATTCTAATACATTCATACAAAAATAAACAAAAAGAAACCACTAACGTTTTCGGCTCACATTAGCCCACTTCAGATGAATAAAATGTTAAGAAATTTTGCCTTCAAATTTAAAGATTGAGGTCAATGACCTGATTACGTAATTGCTTATCGAATTTGTCACAAGAAGTTTTTATTAAAAGGAATTGTTGAAAAATCCATTAAAAAGCAAACGCAAAATAACAACCGCAAAGCCGATACACCATGCAAAATCTAAATAACAGAAATACCAATGTAAAATATATTTAACAAAAACTATGATCCATTTGCAAATAATTGTCGATTAAATCCAGGGTTATATATTTTTAACTAATAAATTTTCGTAAATTTTAGTTTGAAAATTAGAATTACATTTTTTAATTATTTTAAACAAAGTTACGTAGAATTTGGTATCAGCACAAGCATTGCAAAACATAATATGATTTTTAACACAGCTTTAGCAGAATTTTTAAGGTATAACATTATTTTCAATAAAATGAGAGAAACAGAACATTGTGCACTGAAGTTGACTATTTTTATTATTTGAGCGCAAGCTTTCGTGGGCTGCTGCCCACTTCGTCAGGTGCAATGGAATTCTATTATTTTCAATTAAAGACTTGTGTTCCGCGTGCACCCTGGTCAAATATTGTGCAGGGTGCGGCGTAAGTAAACCCCTTTTTATATTTGTAAGTAACGCTTTTATTTTCATAAAACAATGCTTAAAAACTTGCCAACAAGTTATTGAACATAAATTTATTGCATTACCTTAAATAAAATAAAAATAATAACTTGTTGGTAAGTTCTTAAGCACTGTTTTATGAAAATATAGGCGTTACTTACAAATATAAAAAGGGCTTTACTTACGCCGCACATTGTATAGCAGTTTTCTTGTTCAGGTGATTCGAGCTTGAGTAACATAAGTATGTCAACTCGTCGTTTGAGCAGTAGAGTTGTTAAACACTTGGGCACTTATTTGAAAACTGAAAGCTCTGTTAAAGACCGTATTTTGTCTTGCGACTTTGATGCTGATAGCAAATTCAATGTAAATTCGTTTAAAATACTTAAAAATGCAATTCTAATTTTAAAGCTAAAATTCACGAAGCTTCATTCATCGAAAAACATAACTTCGGACTTAATCAACAATTATTTTAGGAATGGATCATTATTTTTGCTAAATATATATTAGAGTGTTATTTCTGTTATTTGGATTTTCCGTGGTGTATCGACTTTGCGGTTGTTGTATTGCATTTGCATTTTTAATCACCTATTCAACAATTCTTTTTTATAAAAACCTCGTGTGATATTTTTGATAAGCAATTACGTAATCAGGTCATTGACCACGATTTTTAAATTTGAAGGCAAAATTTCTTACATTTTATTCATCTGAAGAGGGCTAATGTAAGCCGAAAACGTTTATGGTTTCTTTTTATTTATTTTGTTATGAAAGTATTAGTATTGCAGTATATTATTGTAGTATAAGGAAATTTTTTGTTATCCCAAAAAGATTAGTTGTTATGTTTTACCGAGCCAAAACTCCCCAGTTAAGTTTCCAAATCCTCGTTGATATTCAGTCCAATTTCGATAAAAATCCACACTTCCGTCCATTCTACGTTGAAAAACCTTCATATAACAAGATGCGTTGTAAAATGAAATACCTTTTAAAATCAACGCTTAATAGTAGAAAATTATATACGGATTAAAAATAACCTATATATCAAATATCCTCTATTGAAACTTTATTGCGTTAGCCACTAAATTTTTGATTAATTCGTAAATGTCAATATTTTTTTTACATGACGTTCAACGTGATTCCATGTATGAATTACTTGTTATTTCAATATTACTGGCACTGTTTACCAGCGATGGCGACTCCGCTAAAACAAAAACCAACACCAAGTCAATATCAATATAATTATAATACAAGTAATAACTACATACAGTGTTTGGTCGTTCAAAAAAGCATTAGCTTTAAAAGCTTTTAAATCGCTCTTCTTTATGGAGAATTTTATTCTTTAATCTGATAGAAAAGAAATTTATAATACTTTGTAAGTTAAATCAATATTACCCGGAATTTTAAAATAAACAAATTAGAGTGTTATCAAAAAAAAAAATGTGTTTGAAAGTAGAATATAAAAGTTTATCAATTTGTTTTTATTAAATACTGGAGAAACAAGAATGAAAACAATCCCGGTATTATTGATATTGAATGTTTCTATTTAAGGTTGAACTTGAAGATTCTTGGCTAGAATTTCATATTTTCAAAAAGTTAGTTCAAGGATTTTATATCTTTTCCCGCCAAGCCTCTTTTGTTTAATTTCTGATCACGAAATTTAAAATTTTATTTTCTTTGTTAGACAAGATTTTTAACTCAAGATAAAAAGTTTTGTTACAACTTAAAGTTACAAATATAGCATTAATGGCAGCTACACAGACAATAAATTTAAGATTTGTGGTAAATTTACGCAATGATAATGTTATGCTTCAATATGAAAGTAGTAATGTGGTTAAATTTGATTTATTAACAAATTTTTTTTTGCTTTTAATTTTCGATTTAAAGTTAAATATTTCTAACCCCTCAAAACCAACCATCAGCAATTTCTTCTTTGGTCCTAAATTTGTCAGCAAAGAACAAAAAACCCACCTCGTTCTGCCAACTATACGTGCGCATGAAACTATTAAAATCTAGTAACATTTATCGAGCGGAATCAAATTTACAGTACTTTTGTTACTTACTATAACACAACAGTTTAAACTCAATTCACTGCATCCATAAAAAAATCGCTTCGGTATTTATATGATTATCAATTTTAGTTCATGTAAACACACTGAATCACGTCCTATCAACCTATCTGAAAATGTTTCATTCAAAAATTGAAAAACTTCAAGGCCCCAATGACGTGGTGCACCGTCCTGCTGGAAAATAACTTGTAGTTGATACTGTTCAAGTTTTGGTGACACGTATTCTGTCAAAACGTCGAGATAAATTTGAGTTGTAATTGATTTCTTAGCGAAGAAAAACGGACCGATAATTTTATCATGTATGATTCCACAACACATGTTTAGTTTAGGGGAGTCCCGTTTAAGATCACAGGTATCATGCAGATTCTCCGAGCCCCATATACTCAAATTTTGTCTGTTTCGTAATCCACAAACGTGAAACGTTGACTCGTCACTGAAACAAACACGTTTCAAAAACCCTGGCTCTGAATCTAACGTGTCCAGCATTGACACTGCAAATTCTTTTCGTCGCTGCTTATCTTCTGGCTTAAGGGTTTGCAGTAATTGCACTTTATATGCATAAAGTCGCAAGTTTCTACGCAAAACTTTGTGAATAGTGGAGCTTAGGATCTGTAACTGCCTAGAAGTCCCGCGAATGGACTTTTTAGGGTTTCTGGTATATGCTACTCACACAGATTCAATTTCTTCTGATATTTAAGGTCGGCCAGCTTTCTTTCTCTGTAGCGCACTACTAGTCTCCATAAGCTTTTTATGCCATGCTTAAATGGTAGGTCGTGTAGGTGGCTTTCTTCCTTACTTACGTCTCAAGTTTCGCAAAGCTTGGATGTGTCTGACTTTGCCTCTATAAACCAGGAAACACATTGGGCTTTTTCCTGCGGAGTGCTCATTTTCATGAACTCTACTTTTGCAACTAAATTCAAAAAGATTCTGCTTAATCACTAAATAAATTATAATTTTAACCCTAATTATTTCCACAAGTACTTGTTAAGTAAGAAAAAACTTGAATCATTTTCCTTCTCTAGAAACAAATCAAATGAAAATATTTAAAAAAAATAAAATTTTGACAAACTTTGAAAATCGTAACAATAAAATGGACACCCTGTATATGTATATGTATAAAGTGTTTTCAAGCAATCGCCAAAAGCTTAAAAACAGAAAAAGCAATTTACATGAAGTAAGTTCTGCATCACCTCAGGGATATCGACGTCTGGCAAATGACTTAATTTGCTTCGTCACGCAAGGCCAATAAATTGGTAAAATTCATGTCACTTAATAAAGGCATAAAAATTGAAATTCCACGCTTTGCTTGCGAAAATAAAAAAAAAATTCACAAATTTGCTAAAAAACGTCTATTTTACTCGATAACCCTGGTTTTGGGGCACTTAAAAATAGTACCATCTTATTCAGCAATTTAAATTAGGAAAAGTCAAGAAATTCCAAAATATTATCTAAAAAAAATGAAGTAATTACAAATGTTTTTACAAACGTTGAGAGAAATAGGGTTAATTTGCAAAAGAAGTTTTTTAGTTAGTTACTATGTTCAGAGAAAGATTTTTAATAACTGTTAATCCATGAAATTTAAAAAAATGTTTAATTTTTCTGAACATTATTCAGTTTCAGCTGCTGGCGATATTACAAAACTCATGATTAAAATTTACTGTTTGGCGTTACGTATTTATTCGGTTTAGGGATTTTTTCTCTGTGTTATTAGGTATATATTTGTTTTTATTTATTTATTTATTTACTAGCCATCCTCCTCCATCTGTTTCAAGATCACAATAAACTTGATCTTTTCCAGCTCTTCCAGATAATGTGATGTAGTAAATTCCACTTCTAGTATCACCAGCTCCGGAAACGTCACGACAATTTAAAAATCTTTCGTCTACGTCACAAGCATAAGTTAAACAAAGAATATTTCTAAAATTTAAGTTTATTTAATGTAATTTAGCACAAAATAATAAAAGTTGCTTCAACAATTTAATTACTACTTTAATTAATCAACAATTACTAGTAAGTTTATGTGGATCTGGAAAATTCTCTTAATATATAGTTTTAAACCACGTTATGTTGTAGTAGTAAGAAGCAAATTATTTAAGATTAATGGTTACCGATAATTTCAAAAAGTTAACAATTAAAAAGATTCTATTTTTATTTCTTTACTTGTTTAAAAAAATTTTTGGGAGAAAAGAAACTTTTACAATCTAAAAAATTATAACAGACAGCAGCACTATTTTATTTATCATTTTTAATATTTAATCCATTTAGACAATTTTTCAAACGTTTTCAGCGTAACAATTATCCCTTTTCAAGAATCTTAAAATGAATTTTTTAATTAAGCATAAATATATATCAGAAACATTAAAATAATTAAACAAAATTGCAATCAGATAAATAATTTGCCACAAAAATTTCTGAATTAATGTTTAAGCATACAATAAGTTATTTTTATTATTTTGGACTGATGAACGTAACAATGAACTTTATAAATCAAGGTCAAAAGTTAAACGTAGCCATTACGATAAAGTTAATGGTTTTAATTATAAAAACCAAAAAAGGGCAATAACAATATTAACAAAATAGTAAAAACAACACAAAACGTTTTACAACATTGTAAATTATAAAATAAATGATAAACCAAATATTAAATTACAGCACCAGCAGGAAATAAATTAAAAAATATTTAACAAAAAAACAAGCTATGCTTATTAATTTTCGAATTTCATTGTTATTTATTAAGAGAAAGGATTTTTTTTTTTCATGGATTCTTGCTTTGTACGCGGATTTACATTTCTTTATAACTGTAAATAATTTTAACTTAGGTTATTTATTTAAACATTCTTCATATAATTTGCTATGGTCTTTTATAGAACTGTTGTTGGAAGAGATGAAATTAACGTGCTCCATAGTTCTGACGCTGAATTGCCTCGATGAGGTACCAATATAGGTGACGTTCACATCACTTGAACAGGCGAATTTGCAAAGATTATTAGAGCAAAGAGTAAAAGAATTAAGACCTTTCAGACCAAAGAATAAAGTCAATGTACTTTGAAACATAATTTATTCAGGACCTTTTGAAAGTGTAACTTATTCCATCATCACTGTGTTAAACTAATTGATGAAGCAAATATGAATTATTACCTAACAGAATAAAATACTGTAAAAATATAGATATCAAACAAAACGGAGATAACTGCGCTACTTTAATCTCAAATTGATACAACTGCAATTTGGCAAATTATACAACATTATAATGTACGTATTATACAAAATTGCGTTTAATACACATAACCTGTAAATTGAAGAAGTTATTTCCGTATAAAGACAAGCAACCTTATTTGCGGCAATTAAACGTCATATATCACTTAAAATGTGATTGTGAAGCTTTTGGACAAACCGGCAGAAATCTGATCACAGCGTGAAGTAAAAGATTTTTCTTCCAAAGCTTCCTCTCCCCTTCCTGGACGTCTTGGTAGAAAGGTATGATCCGGAATTTCTAACTTCAGTAAACCCACCTTCACCAGCCTGTATTTACGTTAGAACTCCTTTAGCCCCCAGAAACGGAAAATCAATCTAATTGATACTCTTGTTCACAAAGCTTTTATGATCTGTTTTAAAAGCAAACTGGACCCAGAGCTTGGCAAAATTCGTTCAATTTTTTCAGAAAATGGCTACCCGGAACATGCAATAAATTCGGCTTTCAAACGAAAACTTTAACAACTAAATTCTAACCCGGTTCACACAGTTGAAAAGTGCCCTGCCTACCTACACATCCCATGCATTGGAAATGTCTCGATGAAGTTCGAAGAGCAGATTACGTCTGCTGTGAAACGCAGCTTTTTCTCCGGCAACTAAGAAAAACGTGTTACCTTCCCATCATCACAGCAATGTTATTTATTAGTTTGTGTGCCACTGCGATAGTTGGTACGTTGGTCGCACGTCTCAACGCCTGGAAGAGCAAATTAAACAACACGTTCCTAGATCCATCGCCAATCTCCTGCCTCGCACAATCGCCAAAGCCTTTTCCGCTCTTGCAAGGCCAACATACGCCCACAACAATTCTGGCAAGATTGTCCAAGAGATTTCGCGCACCTGGCACAAACGGCGTCTGGATCTTAATCTCACTTGGCGAGTATCTGACGACCCACTTAAAAGACCATGCAAGATATGATCGGGGTCCAGAGATCCACGGTAAGCCAAGGAGAGTGTCGCTCCCATTCGGCAAAGCTCAGCTGGCTGGATGCCTGAAAGTACAGGTAGGTGGTCCGTTGGAGTGGGACGCAGGCAGTTTGCATAAAAGAAGTTAAAGTAAAATCTTGAAAGAAAGTTAAATTACACAATGCAGCAAACTAATCAATATTAAAATTAAAATTAAATTAATTAAAAAGGCTTGAGTAATCAATATTGGGGATTTGTTGTCAGCCAATGGTTCATAAAAATTGTCTTCTAAAGATTTCTCCTATGATGTAGTACTTACTGGTTTATTGACTAATTCAGGCAAGGAAGTAAACAAAGGTGGAGGAAGATCAGCAGAGTGAGGTATAGATCGGATTGCTGACGGAAGGTTTGGGTACTTGATGTTGCCTTTGCTTTTAGAGCTGAAACCAGCAACAACAATCGTCAACATGATTGGCTTATTCCCTCCAAACCATAGGAACTGCAAATGCAATAGTTTTTTTTGTTTTGTCCACTGCCTTACATTTTCGACACATGTCCTGCAAACCTGGTGAGGTACCCAATTCTTGTCTTGATCTCCTACTTTAACTCCGAAATATACCAAATATGCTTTTTTCACAAAGTTTGTAATTTCTTGCCTTTTTTAGAAACAGAAAAGAATTGCAGATATAGCAAAAAAAGTTTGAATCAAGCTTGCACTTTCTTCGTGATGACGACATTATAGCCATTGATATCAGAAAAAGCAGTTCACAATTTAAGCAACACGGAAATACTTTTTTAAAAATCTAAAACTATTACAACAAAATTTATTGCAACAAAATTTCTTCAAAATACTTTTAAAAATAAGCTTCATATAATATTCTAGTTATCTGTGACTAAAGATTTCATGCTGTACAAGTTATGAACCAATGTAGGCCTAATGTAACAGCTAGGAGTTCTTCTAAAACAGGTTCTTCTAATGTAACAGCTAGGGAACCAAGACCACTTCTAGGCAGTATAACCAGGGCAGGTTTACACTGCCTGCCATGCTCTTTTTAAAGAATACTTTGCATACACTGCCTGCCCTGCCGTTTTAGAGTGACCAACCCTAACCTTGACCGTAACACTGCCTGGCCTGCCGTTTTAGAAAAATCTAAAATGCCAGAGTTGGCAATGTTTGCAAAATATTCCTCAAAAACGGTAGGGTGGCAGTGTAACACTTCCTGCTCTGCCACCCTGCCCAGTCATTTTAGACTGATTAACTCTAACCCTAACTCTAATTCTAAACTTAACACTGCCTCTCTGCCTGCACTGCTTGCCCTGCCATTTTATAGTAGGCTAATTGCAGCTTGGAGGTTTAGGACTGTTGAGCTTAAAACTTGTAAGCTACAATTACAATAACTAACTATGCCCGGCATTCAGTACCCAAGAATATGATGATTGGTGAGTACGGTGAAAAGCATGAAACAATTCAAAAATGTTGAAAATCATAGCAGTGTAGCTTATTTTTAATTTCAGGCTGAAAGTTATAAGTGTATAAGATATAAGATAAATGTATAACATAAATAAGTTTGATTCTTAAATGCAACAAGCAATGAAATTGTTTGTGACCACAATCTTTAAAATGCTTTTAAAAAACATTATTTGCAATATTTTATTTTTCATTTTGCGTCAAAACGTGATGTTTTAAGCAAAAACTGATTGCATTTTTGGAATCAGCATTACCAAATTATCTAAAACCAACTTTTGTTTGGAATTCAGCAAAATTGATGCAGACCAGTGTTATCTGTATATCATAGTTTTAGTCATTTTATTTTTTGATAAAAGCTGTTCTTTTATTACTCTAAATCTAATTTACAACAAGTATAAAAAAAGAATAAATACATATCAAGACAAATGCTAAAAATCAAACAAATAAATATAAATGCTAAAAATCAAACAAACCAAATTCAACCTAAGAAACAAAATCCAAGTAATTTACATCCTCTTGTTTTTAATTCTTACATAGTTATCACAACGCTTTACAAGATCAGTTGGAACAAAACTTTTACCATTGCATTTGCAAACTGCATTAATCCATCACCTCCCATTACACTTAATGGTCTTACATCTGAACAAAAAATGCAACTGAACTATATAACACTGTGTCTTTTATAGTTTTTGACAAGCTTATGTCAGACTTGATAAAATATGATGTAACTTTAAGAGATATTTTGCATTATACCTACTTCTTTTTAAGTCATCATTGAAATGCATTGTTTGACTAGTTAGCAAACTTTTTTTGTTTTAATGACTGCTTACATGTTTTACTACTACTCAATAACACGTAACAAACTTAAAAAATTATTTTTTGTCAGTAGTTGTGCTGATATTTATTTTAAAGCTTTTTTGTGTCCATATCCACATCCCACCAAATAAAAATAAGGTCAAAAAAAGTGATGTTGCGTCATTTTACATTCAATATTATATAAATAAAACACTAAGTATTAGAAAAAAAAAAACTTTCTTACTGCATAAAAACTTTTAATTAGAAATAAATGCCGCCGTTTTTGTTCAATAATGTTTTGAGAAGAAAATTAAACAATAAAAACCTTAAAAAATTAGTACAAAAAAAGTTTGTAAAGGTCAATTTACTGCTTATGCTATTTTCAGTAGTCTTTTATTCTTGTGAGAAGGTTTAGTTTTATCATATTGTTACTTTCCTATGATTTATTGTTACTTTCCTATGATATTGTTACTTTCCTATGATAAGTTTGCCTGTCTGGGTGATCTGTAAAGCTGTGTTGAGTTTTTATCTCTCCTGTTAGGAATGTCCATGCCAAAGTGGTTTGCAGATACAGACCAGAAAAAAGGTTGTTCACAAAATGGCAACTAAAACCTGAGCAGACTGTGTTCAAAAGCTGTGGTAAGCAAGCAGTCTACTAGAAGGAAATCTCTTACATAAAATTCCCTTGCTGTAGGGTACACTGCAAAACCATGATATGTTACCTAGAACATTTTTTCATGCTGCCTCGAGCGTCGTGCAGATTAAATAAGTCCGCTTTTAGGTACTTTGCTAAAGTATCTGTTTGAAAAGTACTTTCCTAAATAAGTCAGCCTTGTCGAGGGTATGAAACTGGTGATTGATTTTCAGTCACTACAAATTGGCTCATTTTTGCTTCCTGTCTGATCTTTATTGGCTAAAGCTCTTGCTTTATCCGGTGAGAAAAGATTTGTCTCTGGCTTCTCGAAAGTCAATTTTTTAGTTTACTCACAAACTGGGTGATCAGATTCCTGCTTCTCGTGGGCGACATACACTCAAGCCCTGGACCACAAACACATAAATAGGATTGTAACATTTGTCTCAAACCTGTCACTAAACGTCAAACATCTATTTTATGTAACTACACAAAACACTGGGAGTATTTAAAATGCTCCCAAATCACAGCAAAGGACTACAACAATTCATGGTAATGCACACTTTATAGCACTTTTAACCACAGAACAAAAACAAACAAAACATCACCAAAGAACTTTTCAAGGTCCTGCAACTAAATGCAAATGACATCCGCAACAAAACAGATAAAATACAACTATTCATTAAAAATACACAAGCAGATGTTATAAAAGTACAAAAGACAAAACTCAATCATTTCCATAAAACACCAAACATTCATAACTTTACATCTATCAGAACAGACAGCACTTACAAACAAGGAGGAGGCCTCCTGAGTGACATTAAAAGCAACATCAAGTTTTTTCAGCTAAATTCATCAAACACCTTTCCCATTTAATTACAAGTCATCAAAATTCACCTTTCTACATCATATAACCAACATGTACATTCCACCAAGCTATTAAAGACAGAAGACTCAATTAAATCCAGCACATTTACAACTATAACAAATCTTCCAAACACAGTCATCACAGCAGATACCAATGCTCACTTACTATTATAGTATTCGCCAAGGAAAGACCTTAGAAGAGAACTAATCAAAGACATCCTGCTTAACTTCAATCACATCATACTAAATACAAACATTTCAACTTGTCTACCACTCAATTAAACACAGCAACTTACTTTACCAGACATCACTGGTGCTACAGCGGACTGGCATGACTACACAATCTGGCATAGAATCCACTCTCTCACATCTGATCATTTACTTTTACTCACCACCCTCATTATACAGCACAAGATCAAAACAACTCGCTTTCACTTCACTAAAACAATAACAAACTACCAAAAGGCCAATAGGACGTCATTCAAACAAGATATAAAGAATCTTATCTCCTAAACATCCCACAGCACACATGTTCATGAGGAAAATAAGCGAACACCATCAAGACAATTTTGGATGCTGACAGACTTTTCATCCCTAAAAAAATCACAACAGCACAAGTCACACCCACTTATTTATGCATATCCACAAGGTTATTCATCACAGTAACCATATTTGCAAACAAAATAGATTAGACACAGCAATAATTTCTCTTAACAATCACATAAAAAAACAAATACATAAACAAAAAACACTCAAATGGAAACAACATCTTGACAAATTTGATTACGAACACAATCTACACTCCATGTGGGGCACCATAGCAAAACCATTCAACAAAAACCCACCCACAAAACAGAACAGACGCATTCCCTTCGAAACTAAAACAACCATGGCTGGCATAGATAAAGTAAAAGTTTTAAACAAACAATTTATGAACGTCACTCCATATAGCACGAACAAAATCAACAGGCACATATACCATTCAATGAAGGCCCTTCCCACCGAGAAAATATGACTTACTACTACACAAATGCAATTAGTCATCTCAAAAAGCACAAACAACAATTCCAATGGACCTGATGGAATAAACATTAGACACTTCAAACTTTTGAGGGACTTGCCATCAGATAGCTCGCAAACATGTACAACATTGCCCTCAACACTAAGGCAATACCCCATTTTTTTAAATGCGCAACAATCATCTCCATTACAAAACCAAACAAAGACTGCAACATTGGCACAAACTACCAACCCATATCATACTTATCACTCATTTCCAAAACACTAGAGAAAATGCTACTACAGTTCATCCAGCTTTTATTTTCTCTGTAACCCTTAAAATTTTTCATATTTGTGAGCATGAAGACTTGCATAGTGACAACGAAGGTTATATTCTTTCAGCACAGCAATTTTCTGTAAACAAATCAAACAAACTGCTTTTTCATTTATTTTTGTAAAAAAATAAGATAATAACTATTTTTCTTGAAGCACTCCGCACTCTGAATCTACTTTTCACTTATTTGATAACTACATGTTGGGGAAAAAGTTTGAAAATCATATAATGCTGAAAGAAGAAAACGTAAAAAATAGAAAAAAAACCCAGAGCTAATCTATACACTTTTACTGAAACTGAGTATAGCTACATTCAAAATAGCATATAAATGTTCAAAATGGAATACTAAAATCCAAAAAGTTTAAAAAATAGTTTATAAATGCAGAAAAAATTTATGACAATAAAAATTCCCAAATTAAATAAAGTAAACTGTAAATCTCAATTATAAAAATCTCATAAAATCTATCTACAATTTTTTAGCTCTCTTAAACCGGCTTGTCTAAAATATAGGCAAGTAGTTTATGCTCTGTTGCGTCACAGCACTTAAACAACTTATAAAAATTTTTGATACAATTAAAAACCTGTGGCTTAAAACATAAGCTTAAAGCATGAAACCCGGGGGCCCGATTAAGCACGTTTGCGGGCCGGATTTGGCCTGCAGGCCATACGTTTGACATCCCTTCTCTAAAAGGTTAAGAACCACTGGTTTACAGTAACAACAAAAGAACTATTCCTCTTCAACATGTGTGAATTGCATTAGTTTGTGTGGAAGATGAAATTTTTGATGGCAGCGATAAACACCTAGACGCCGTAGTAGCAAAACTCGCAAGTTTAGTTTCCTGTTACAGGTGTATTTGTTTGCAAAATCAGTAAATACCCATTTATAACTATTCATCGATGTATACATACCGTGTTGAATGAAAGAAACAAGAGAATGTTAACTACTTTTGCGAAAAATTAAATTTTTAATTTTGTTGGAATCTCACCCATTCTGTTTTAAAGGTCGGAGTTAGCTAGTAATCTCTATTTTTATTTGTTGTTCACTTATACTTTTAAATGAATTAATAAGAAAGGTAATTTTATAACCCCATATAATTATTTGAAATTGTTATATATATGCAAGAAAAAATCTTGTTGGACTGAGGTTGGTCGGTTGAAAATGGTCTTATGCAGTTGATGAAGTCTTATGAAAGATCATGCTTGTGTAATTGTAAAAGCCAATCGTAGAGGACTACCCAAGAATTTGATGTTTGATAAGCAAATAAAACGAGGAAATATTTTGAAGAGATGTCATTGGTGGAACGGCCAAATACAAAACCTGTAATGATGTTATCCACAATTGATTTAGGCAATCCTGATATTACTGCATCTATAACAAAAAGTCTAAAAGCTCAAGATAGTACTGCAGAGTCGAAATAAGAGTTTCACCAATGGTTCAAAAATACAATATGTTTATGAAAGGAACTGATCGACCCGATGAAAAAACAACAGTTATGTACGTATATGACCAAAAACGTCCATTGACGTTCTACTGCAGATTGGACGTTTGGGACTTCATTGATATTGGAATCCTCAATTCATTCATTTTTTATCAAAAGATTGTGCAAACAAAGTTTCATAAGAGTAAAGAAGATAAAATTATCAAAACGCAAAAGGATTTTAAGAGAGCCGTAGCTAATGTATTGATTGAAAATTTTTCGTCTAAGAAGAAAAACTGTTTCAAAATTCAGGCAAGAACTGTAAATAGAAGGCATAGAATCGGGTATGCAAAAAAGCATGAGCGTTGCAGTCGGTGCTATGTTCAAGATAAGCTAGACCAAAAAGTGTTTGCGAGATATTTGAAATGCAACGTAATTTGTGTCTGAACAGAAATTGCAATTTCTCGAAAAGTTATCAAGAGAATATTAAAATTTGAACTGCAAATACAGTATGCTAGTTGTTAAAATTTGCATTTTTAGTCAATTCTTTTATTAATGAAAATGGATTTTATAGAAAAGTAGATTTATATAAAATAATTTCTGTTGTATTACAACGTTTAATAAATTTACAAACATAATTAATAAAAAAACTTTTCATTTATGAATATGGATTTTTATTTAAAAAATTCTATTATATTACAAAGTTTAATAAATATTGTATAAACCGTAATTGATACATTATTTTTTGTATAAACCTTGCATATTGCAGTTAAATATTTCTATTGAGAAATTTAACCAAGCAAAATTTCTATTGTAAATAACCCATTATTTAATCCAAATAAGTGGGACTTTACCCAAATATTGAATTAAAAATTTTTATAAAATTACTGAAATCAGTCATATATTCGGACTTAAACCAATATTCATACATTATTAGCCTGCATATAAGCAGGTTATTTTGAACATTTTTCTCTTCAGAAATTTTTGGTAGTTTTGGAAATTAAATAAATTCTTGGCTGTATAAAACCTTAAAATGACCATAATTTTGTCACTATTATTGGTCATTAGAACAAGATAACCAGACTAGGAATTAGAACCGAAACCATATCTAGAGCCGTTGCCATCAAAACATATTTCAAAACCATTGGATCAAGTTGGTGTATTTTTTAATTTCTATAAAAAAACATTTTTGTTAAATTTCACTTCATCTCCCGCTTTTTTTTAAACAATATTTTGTAAAATGCCTCTAAGTGATGATCAGAACTCAAATGTCGAAAACTCCTGCTTACAGTTTAGTTTGCATAAGCAATTCCATTTCGCTATTCTGCTAAGGCCAAGATGAGAAACCAAGAACCAATGTTATTTCAAACTATTCAACCCAAAAATTAATTTCAGAAAAAGTCAATTACTTTGATAATTTTGTCAATGATAGTTATAATGGTTTGCTAATAAAAAAAATCTAAACATTTTGATTCTTTTATTTTGTCAATTGACGTTTCCCTCTATTGAATGCTATTGATGTGACATCATAATTTTAATAAAATATACAAAACTGACAAAATTCAAAACGAATTGTTTTTATTAAAATCATAAATAGGCAATTGCTATTCTTCCAAAATAATTTTTTAGAAACAAACTTTAGACTATGAGGTACTTGATGCTTTTAAATCTTAATTATTGTACGTTGGCTGCAGTTCCTCCCAGCGTATCCAAAATAACACGAACATAAATAAGAGTTGTCTTGGTTGACGCATCTACCGTTCACACATCGATTGACACATTCTTTGAAAGCTGAAGTAAAAGTTTTTTATTTAAACTATGTATTTAATAGTTACGTATACACATACATTTATAACGTAATGTTTTTCTAAGTTTTTAATTTAAAGCGGGATAGCTTAGTATGACTTCATTTTGATTTTTAAGCCAAAGAATGTAAGGAAATGCTTGTTCTATCTGAGCTCTATTCGTTGTTCTCTTGGAAAAAGCACTTCGTTACGTATGCCCCTGAAGGAATCATTTCGCTTATCTACAATGTTCATCCCCCTTGAAGCACAAAGCACCAACCTAGAAACATTAATTCGCAATTTAAATAAAAGGACTGTAATTTTTTTTATTCAATTTTTTGTTGTATGAAATCATGCAATGACTTTTCAAAAATGGTTTGTTACAAGGCTAAAATTTGCACTCTTGAGCAATTCAACTGAAAAATTCAAAAGAGATAAAATTTAATTGTTGTACATCAGTTTCTTTTTCTGTAATTTATACGTTATTACATGGAAACACTTTATTTAAAAGAATGCCGTCAGCGTTTTATGTAAGTGCACGGCTCCATTTTCGTAAATTTTTTTTATAAAGACCCGAATCCATCTTTAAACTACTTTTTATTTAATAAAACGTATTTTTATTTTTTCAAAAACATCCGTCTTTTTCTTTTTTTAGATTAACAATTTAATGCAAAGTAAAGATAGAAACTAAAAAAAAGAAGCTAAAAAATAATAATAATTAATTTCAAAATCATACATTAACATTGGTTAATCGACGTTTTTAAATTTTAGCGGTTTTTTATCGCGAAAACAAATGTCTTAAAGTTTTACCACTAATAGCCCTAAAGGGTTTTAAACGCAAGGAATTGCAATTCATAAAAATATTAGCTTGCAACGTTTTTCAAAACAACAATTAAAGAAAACATTTTCAAGATATACAAACTCCTTTTTTAGAAAACATTAAATTGTGTTGTGTTGTTAAACAAATTTATCTAGATTTTTTAGTCAAAAACTTTTAAAAAGATGTTTTGAAAATAATTTCGATATAACTACATATTTACGAACTTGAACAAAATTAGGCAATTTTACTGGCGATACTTCAAATTATAAAAAGGATTGCCAGGCAAGAATGATCGAAGTGTCCAGAATGACTTGGTCACCAAATGAATAAATAATGCTATCATTAAATTTAGTAGTAACTTCGTCAGCGTGATGAAGGTGCTTTATATTAAACGATAAATTTGTGAATCTCCAGTTCAAAAATATTTTACTACTTTACATCATGCAATTGCTGATAAGAAGGGATTAAGCGGACTCTAGACAAGCTGCTTGGTTTATGCAAGTTGAAAATTCATAAAAAAAAGGCACAATCGCTTTGCAACTCCGCACTGAATCTTTTTGTGGTTGCATCCTAGAAATTGTTTTGGTGTTGCGCCCAGAAAAGCAAACTCACTTTGATTTTTTGTCCCAAAGTTATAATTTGCTTTGTGAAACTTGCTTCAGCCATTTGATCTAAAGTTACGGGGAAGAGTGGAGGATTTTTAATTATTCTTGGGACATACGCTTTGATGGTTTTGAACACTTGACGGTATTAGTCAAGTGCACAAAAGCCCAAAAAACAAACTGCCACTTGTAATGCAGCAAATAAAACCTTCGTTTTTATTGAAACAAAGACAGGAATCAATACGTGTTCGAGTTTTGAATAAATTGCAAAAAGTCTTGCAGTGTATTACAGGGTAATGTGCAAGAACAATGAATTTTTGTTCATTAGCTTTTCTTCATATATTTACAATAGAACAAATTTCCAATTTTTAAAACAGTTAATAATTAAAAAATGGCACTAAAATTGTATCTCCAAAAGTAACAAGTTAACAACAATAGAAATTTAAAGATTTTTTAATAAATCAAGTGTAATCTGATAAAATCAAAAAATATTTTAAAATATTAATGGTTGGTGGTATACAGTTAACATTAAACCAATCTAAACAATAAAGGCTCGTTTTCATTAGACGCGTGGAATAAAAAATTCTTTTTTTCTTATATTGATCTTTCCGCGCTTAAAATCTAAGCTAGCGCAAAGCGAAGAAAAATAATCAATAAAACAAACAAAAAATAATTCATTTTACGCTTGTAGTGGAACACAAGGCCTAACTAATCTTGAAAATCCCACAAAAAATATAGATTCAAAACTAACCCTGTAGACAGGGTGAGGCTAACCGGGACTCTAGTAATAATTCAGAAATTTAATAAATGTTTTTTTTATCCATATATATTTTCGAGTAAAAAACACTTGTTTAGTTTTCAATTTAACAAAAGACTTTTTAAGTTTTCAAAACAAAACAAGTTATCCATCTAATAGCCTTTTTTATTTTTAGTTTTAAAAAATGACGCCGACAGTGCTGGCGACTGAAAGAAATTCTTGTCTTGGAGTTTAGATAAACAATAACTGATCTTACTAGTACATTCGTGATCTAAAAAAATGCCATGCTTCATTGTCATTTTAAATGGATTATTTTCAGAAAACTAAGACGTTCAGCTTACGTAGAAATTGATTTTCCACAGGGTCAAAAAGATTTGATTTTTTATACAAAACGTAAAATGTAATAAAAATACAAAAAAAAATTTAGCCAGGCGTATTACCTTGCAAATCTCTTTGTAGTCTTGTTATATTGTTAGAAAGAGTACAGCTTTCGGGGCAGGTTCCTAAATCACCTTTCAACCCTCGATTTCCTAAACAAATTATAAAAATTAATTTCAGCAGTAAATTTGATTAAAGCAAGTGTCATTAACCAACAAATCATAACAAAATATTTTACTTTGAGTAAATGTTTTTTGTGGTTAAAAGACTTCGAAATCCCTTACTTTTTTCAAGGATTTGGAATTGCTTACAAAATCATAATTTCAGGCTTGAACTCCAATTTTGTTATGCTTTTTAAAACTCTACTTTCTCAAGACCGACATTAAGGTGCTTTCCACAAAACTGATATAATAACCAACCAATTAATGACAAGCCAAAAGCTCTAAATGCTTAGAAAAGGTCTAAATGCTAAGACGATGGAGAAGCTTAAAAAAGCTTAGAATTAGAGATAAATTGGCTCCACCAGCAACTTCAAAGACCCCTTTAAAATTTCCTGAATTTATAGACCTAACAGTGTTAATAATGGTGTGACATCCTTCCTTGTATTGCACCTTATTTTAATACTATCTAAACAAGTCATACGAGAACTGATGCGGGATAAAACTCTAAATAACTTCAATAACAAATAATTTTCAGAAAAATACAGACAAACAACAGAAGTAATTTAACACCAAAACGTAATCTAACTTTTTCAAATAATAATTCTTGTAAACTGTAAAAGTAAGTTGTGCGTATTCCTATTCAAATAGAACAGGTTAATTTAATTATTAAGCTGTACGAAACTCACAGCATATTAACACTGCAGCTTAAATTCACTTTTTAAACAATGCCACTTGCTAACGCCGAATAACTCTAACTAAAAAGTTATCGCACGACAATAAGCGCGTACTAATTGTGGTCAAAACGATCACCTAATTGAAAAAAATTAAAAGGCTGCCCGTGTTGACAAAGAACGTGTGGACTCATATTATCAGCTTAAATGCTTATTGAAAAGATACATTAAACATTTGAATTTTTGAAGCAATTTCCAAGTGAAACAGTTTTGTTTGTTGTTTGAGTGTACTTTTGTTTAAAATACCTATGTAAACTTACATATGAGTCGTTAATTAATTGGTAATTACAGAAATTAGCATAAATGACTGTTCTAAAAATAAAGTTTTATATTGCCGTATATTTTAAAAAATAAAGTCGCATTTTTCGATTTTTTAGGTCATAAAAAAATGGCCCTAATTACACTATTTTTTGACAGATAAGTAATCTAGGGAAATCATTGATTGCCATTAGTCAAAAATTGTAACAGCAATTTTATTTGAGCGTATTTTTAACTTTTCTCAAAAAAAAAACGAGTTAGGTTTTCTTAGTTTTTTAGGTTATACAAATCTTTTAGTTAGTTTCATTATTTTTCTTGTGATACCAGATTTTTTTTCTGTTTCCTTTTTGGTTTTTTCTTTCTGATAATTTAATTGATCATGGTCTTGCGGTCTTGCTTTCTACCGTTTTGTAGGTGCACTTTTTAATTATCTTAGGAATATTTTAACGTCTGATGTTGTGCTGCTTTTTCCTATTCTTCGTATTTTGTAATATTAAAAATTATTTTTTTGTACTATTTAATAGTGATGGAGAAAAAAATAAAATAAAATACTATTCTGTAAAAGCATTAAAATGCACTAAAAAAATGCACAAAACAAATTTACTGTAAGTTAAAAGTTTTCCATTGAGGTTTGCTGATTTATCTAATGATTTTAATTGTGACTAATGTCGTTTTATCAGTGACCATTAAATGTAAAAATTAAAACAATTAATTACTGGTACAGAATTTCAAAATTTTTTCATCCGACATTTTTCAGGAGATAAACTTTCGAATGAAGGAAAAATATAACACTTGACTATCTTACAACACTGATTCAAAAATAGATTGATTGTAAAAGACAATGTCAAGCACATGTAATTAGGGCAAAATTTTCAAAGTTTTATACAAACTCTATTTGCAACCTAATTTTGACTAGGATAATTTGATAATTTGGCAGCTTCTAAAGCAGATAACAGATAATTTTATGTAAACGGCTTGCAAAGGAGATAACTAAAATGACGAACGGCCAAATGAAAGAATAGTAAAATTTTTTATCTTGGCAATATTGGGCGCTTATAGGGTTATCTAAAAGGTGTTGACCAAGATCTTATAAATTTTGGAAAAACTTGATAAATTCTGTCCTGTAATTGTTGCTCTGTACAGCCTACGTACCGACTATTACAATGGCACAAAACATTATACATTACATTGCTTAAAAGCAAAGCAAGTAATACATCCTTTGTGGTTGCACGAAAAAACGGGAGTAATGTAAAAACATCTTGAAATGTTGGAAGAAGAAACGGTTTGCTACGTTTGAAAAAAACTAATCGATCTTTTCTTTTTTTTAATATACAGGGAAAAAACTAGGTTCTAAACCCATTACATCTGTTTACCTTAAAGGTATATTTACAAGACAATACCTGAATTAGAAATCTCTTATTCCCTGGAAAAAGAAAACCAGTTTAATTTCCACCCTTGTACTTGTACATAGAGCCTTATCGATCTGCTCGGACCTTAGACTGCAAGCTGAACGTAAAAAAGTTTTTTCAATACTACTCATAAATGACTACTCATACCACGTCATTGAGAAAACAATTGCGCCAAGTTTTAGATTACTTATTTTACATAAGGTGACCAAACGAATTGTCTATCTTTATCTGCCCTGGTTGAGTTTAGCAACTTAGGTTTAATATAAATCATGGATAGATTCAGCAACCTTTCTAACAAAGTTTTGAATCATAATGTATGCCAAAACGCACATGAATTATGATTCAAAAAATGGTTTTCACTTTAAATCACACACAAAGAAAAAAGCTTTTTATTTTTTAAAATCCAAAAAAATTAAAATCTGACATTTGGTTGTTTGATTAAATTGCGCAAAAAAGAAGACCACTATAAAAAAGTAAAAAAGAAATGCATGCAGCCCGAAAAATGTAATTTGGGCGTGCCTGATTATATTCAAGAAAAAAGATAAAGTATTGTCTTAGTTGGGCAATGCTTACTTAGTAGATGTATCAGAGAAACATTACCACTATGAAATAGTGTTTCAAAACACAAATCGGCTTTTTTTGCAAAGATTAAATTACCGTTTTGAGAAAGTTGTACTGCTGGGTAATAGCTAGGGTTATTTAAGAATTTGATGTTTTTTTGACGTTTGAAACGATCGATCCATTTGTTTCCTCGTTTAGTCCAAATGTGCTAATCTGTATCCAACCATGAATTGATCCTGGATGTACTTTTTTTAAATTAAAAAATAACTTTACAACTTTCTTTTTGTAATTTTTTCTTTTTCTTTCTATTTGCTTTCTACTTTCTTTTTGCTTTCAAAAATAACTAAGAACTTTCTTTTTTAAACAAGCTGCTTAAAGATGAGAAACACCAAGCTCGAGTTTGCTCTTATTTCTCTATGGTGTTTCTCATCTTTAAGCAGCTTGTTTAAAATTAATTCTAAAATCCTCACAATTCTTCAAATATAAACTTTCTTTTTCTTTCAGACTTCTGCATAATTGCTGGAACTTAATTTCCTTAAAAATTTGTTGTTTAAACCACATCGGCCAATTCAAGTTTGTTACAAAATAGAAGTAGCGGTTTCGCTACAGTCAGTGACCATAATTTTGTTGCATGAACAAGTTATAATGTTTTACTGAATAAATTTTCTGTGTTCTGCTGAGTTGCTGCGCTCAAAGTTAACCGTAGATAAAGAAAAAACAAATTCAATCTCTAACTCAGTCTATAACTACAGCTTTTTTCGCTGGGCGTCAGAGTTTCGCATTTTTAAATATAAAGGTATTTGTTAGACTTGGGAAAATTTTGCTGACTTTATTCAAGACGTTCAGCACTATGAGGAAGGAGAAAGCAATTGTATTTCATAAGTTTTTAGACAAACCAGCTTCTCTTTAAACAATTTAACCACAATTCTGCTCGACAAAAAATTGAATTTATAATATTTTATTAAACTTTTAACCAGATAGCTTTGCTATACGTACAAATAATTTAGTTTGCAGCACAAGATTAGTAAATTTAACACAACATTAGTAAATTTAACAACTATTGTTAACAACAAACTATTTCAATGATCTTGGGGTTAAATTCAGGGCGTGCAGGGTCTTGGTCATTTGCGGGGACTCTTTACCACTTTCTTTGCGGCACTTTCTTTTTTTGGAAGTTACTTTTCTAAATAAATTTTCCCAGCATTTGGTCTTTGATTAATTTTTAGTAGTTAATGAGTCGTTTCTGCCCTACGATTTAAACTAAAATTTTCTCGTTTATAATATTTACTTTAAAATTTGGAAAAACGCTTTTTAGTTGCCTTTAGGTAACCTTAGTAGACATTACAATTTTTAAAGTAACATTTGTCTTAAAAGGTTGCGAACCATTTTTTTAGTTCAGGGTTGCAAAGAGTTCAGGGTTTGACGCAACCCAAAAAACTACCACTAAATTTTTGCAATCCAAACAATTATGTTTTTTTATTACTCAAAACGTAAACAATATAAAAAACACATTTCAGTTATAAATTTAAATTAATAATATTTTATTGATTAATTGCTGTAATTTTTACATTAATTTGCAAGCCTGTGTGTACAATTTCTGAACTATAGCATTCCTTTGTTTAGTTCATCCGCATCAAACAAACAAGTAAAAAACTTCTTTTATAAAAGTTTTATCTTAGTAAGAGATAATAATAAAAAACTGAATTTAAATAATCTCTTTAATGTAAAAAATTATCTTTATATCTGTATTTTTAACTTTTAAATAAAACGAATCTAAAATCTTTTAACTTTTTAATTGCTGTTTAAAAGAAAAAGAAAGATAAAAAAATGAAATAATGAAACTAATTTAAACAATATTTTAAAGACGAAACAAAAGACCTAGAATGTCAAGTATTTTAAGCACTTTTTAAATGTTAAAATTGTCACGAAGTTGGTATTATTAACTATTTAAAATTAATTTAAGTCATGACTATGACGTTAATAAAACTCGAAATCTTAAAAGTTAGTTTTGAGATAAAGAGATAACTCATTAGTGGAATTCTTTTTAACTTCAATGCCAATTTACGTCAAGAGCTTTCAAAAATTCATGTTATTTAAACTTTAAAGGTTTTTTTCATCCAACGTCATTTAAAGATAAAACACATCGTATAAACGTTTTAGATAAAAGTAAATGTGAGAATAATTTACGTTAATTAATTTATCTCAAAAGAAACTTCAGTAAGTATTATGTTATTATAATTTTATTTACTGTAAAAGTTTTAAACTTGAAAGTTTCAATTTTTAATTTTGAAAAATCATTATAAGTCATAGTATCACTACATAACTATACCTTTTCGGCCAGGAGAACCAATAGAACCTTTTGGACCTCTTTTTCCAGGAGAACCAGGTGACCCTTTTTGAGTTGTTTCATCAGAACCACAAGTCAATGTTACTTGCCTAAAAGCGTTTAGTTGGTTCCAGCAAAGTCCCAGAACTAAAAAACTCACAAAAAGATCAAAAGCAGAACTTGGAATCATGATCATAAGATTTTAAAAACTAAATCTGCGTCACAACGTAACGGTTAAAACGCATCTTGACAAGTTGTAAAAACAGCGATTTCTTTAAAATTAATTTAGAACAAGAAAAATATTTTATTTTTAATATTTTTATATTAAAATATGTTGTACAAAAATTTATAACATAATGATTTTACTCAAACTTAAGCCTTGAAATTTAATTCATTCAATTACATGTAGCACAAATATTTTAAAGTATATTTTTTGTTTTCATGTGTAAAGCTTATTAAAAACACATCTGTTTGATAATATATATAAAGTAAAAACGCATTTACTAGATTTTACTCTTGTACCTCTATTTCTATTTTTATAAAAATACCTTTTTACAATACTTTTTATTTAAAAACTTGTTTTGAATAAATAAAGTCCTAAAGGGTATAAAAATGATTTACAGCTAAGCAGCTAAAAACATGTTATCAGTCAAAGAGTTTACCAAATCAAATGAGTGATTTTGCACTTTGTCACATTTTAAAACAAATTAATCGAACGTGATCTTGCTTGTAATCAAGAATAAATTTCCTAAAAATAAACGCCAAGCTACGTCATTGGCTAAGTGGCAAACATAATTATAAGATCACGATTTACTTCAAACATTAATAATATTTGTACACGACTTTGAGTATTATCAGACAAAATTTCCGATCATTTGAAAAATATCTGATGATGTAATGATTTTATCAACTCTTCCATGATTTGCAAAAACATAGTAAGCGGCTTTTTTAAGTTTTCGAGAAAAGCAATATTTTGCATTTTAAATTGATTCAATTCAATTCAATTCAATTTTATTTGCAATCAAGGTATTACGTTTCGAAGTTTTTATTGAAAAAGTGATTGCAAAATAGGAAACAGCGGCTAAACGATATACGTTATTACACGCACAACGTCAATTGTGCGTAATCGCCGTACCTTTACAACAAAGTAGCTACTGTACGTTAATTTTTTTTTAAAAAAGAAAGAGAGAAAAAAAAAACAATTAACCTAAAATTTTTAAAAAACTAAAAAAATTAAAAAATGTATATCAAAACGCAAAAGGTAGTAAAGATACTGTATCACAATAAAATATACACATCCGAGCCATATAAAGAAAATGTTGCATAATCATGGATGGGAGATACAACAAACTCTGTGACCAAAAGGGTCAGGACCCAAAATGGGGTAAGGCAGACAAAGAAACCCACCAAAAGAAATCCTGCCGTGGGTCAAAAGAACCATTTCAAATGTATATGGCCGGCAAAAAAACAATAACCAAAATTAAACTACAAAAAAAAAAAAAGAATTGTGTGCATCTATAAAAAATATTAATTTAATTTTCATCGTGATCGGCAAATTTTGTGATTGATTTATTAACTTGATTTTCTTATAGAATGTCTTAAGCTTGTTTTTAGTTTCTTCATCAAATAATTTGAAGTTTCGTGAAAAAAGGAACAGCAACCAGCAAAAGTTTTTCTAAGAGTTTGTCAAAGTCGTTTTTTTTTAAAGTTTATTTTTTATAAGATACTTTAAAAATTTTTTACAAAAATTTTTATAAGACCCAAACTCCCTTAATCTATGAGGGACGTTATTCCAAAGTAGTGGACACCTATACTTTAACGATTGTTGGTCACATTCAATCTACAAACTGATGGAAAAAATTTTGATCGACTTGTGTTTATTTGTGAGTCATTGCCTACGATGTCGTGTTGAAATAAATTAAAAAAGCATTAATATAGCTATTTAAAACTAATTTAATCAAAACTTTCATTTAAATTACAATCATATGATCAGCTAAATTTATTAATGTAGATTACTAGTTACCATTATTGTTTGTTTTATTTAGGTGGCCGTTTCTATTTTTTCAATAAAAGAATTAAACTTTCAAATTTTTTAATTAAAAGCATAACAATCACCATAAATGTAGAATTACTACGTTTCAGTGTAAAGTTTGACTGACAGAATTTGACATGTATTTATTTTGAAAAAAAAAACAGTCAGAAGCACAAAAAATTTTCTATGTTTAGAAAAAACTTAATTCTAATAATTGTTATTAAAAGTATTTGCAAAAAGCTGGTAAAAAGCTGGTACTTTGATATATTTGTTTAATGAATAACCTCTCGTAATTTTGTCTTCAAAAGCGTTAATGATATATTTACTTTATATTTTATGCATTTGTAAATTTTGGTTGAATTTTTTACTGTGTAACTGTTTGTCAAAGTTTTATACCAGCTAATTTTGAAAAAATGTTTCCAGTAAATGTGACTAATTATTTACTTTAACCAATCAGATCTCAAAAAAAGCACTAGATTAACTGAAAAATCAAAAATATTTTTACATTTCCTATTATAAAACTTCGCGATTACAAAGATGTATAAAGTATCAAGGAGTTAAGATATGGAATGAAATTCTCATTTAAATTCAAAATACTTCTTATAATTTTTTTAAAGGTGAGTTTAAAAAGTATTGATTGAAAGCTTGTATTTTAAATAAAAACCTTTTGATATATTATTTTGTAACACTTGAATTTTTTAGATTACAATTAGTTTTGGTCTCAAAGGTGGCTGCTGACTCGTAGACCGACAGGTCAAATCGCAATCCTGCGGCGGCTAAAATTTTTTTTAATATTTGTTTTTATTTTCGTTATTGTATTGCTTTTTTTTGAAAATAAAATTATGTTGTTGTTGTTTAAATACATTCACATTTCTGCTACTGTAATGTAATTCCAGGTTTGTCCGATATTCGGGCAATGCCTGAAGCGTTTTACTAAAACAATAATTAAAAAACGGTTTATACGTATATATAAAAGTCTTTCCAAAAACACTTTAAGTTTGCAGTAAATTGTTGTTCTATTGAATTTTTAAAATTCGTTATGTTCTTTTCCATTTCTATTTTTATTAATTTAGCAGTAACACTTTATTAAAATTAAATTTTTCTATAATATTGCTTTCAATTAGCTGCAGTTACTTTTCATCTAGGTTTCCAATGGCCGAAACTGTCAAAAAATTTATGCTTTTGATAACAACTTGTGTTTTGGTTTTTTGCATATTTTATAATTTTTCAAATTTCTACTTTATTTTTTATAAGAAAGATTTCTTCATTCTCTGAAAATTTTGACTCACTCTGCTCTTCAAACGAATCAGCCTTTCAAATTTCTTTTTAATTAACAAAGAACCTTTTTTAACCTGCATTGAACTTATTTGCGTACAAGTTGCTTTTTTAAGTAAAAACTCTAAATCTGATCTTGTAAATTTATCATGCTCATTTACCAATTTGATGAAATATATTATTTTGATGGTGCAAATTATATATTTTTCACTTAATTTGGTTCCTTTTTTAATATGATGGAAAGACAGGCGTAGAACGTTTTCGGCTTCCCGCTACTGATATTGTTGCATATGTATACCTACCACTTGGCCCAGATGGCAGTTGCTTTCTCATACCCTGGGCCGTGAGTAAGTTTGCTTTTGTTAATACATGACAGAACAAAACCAAAACTGCCAAAACGGAAAGGTATTTACCCATCCCGGTGTTCAGCAAGGGCTTCTTAATCGGCAAAAGTTCTTTTCAGAACGAAAATATGCCTGAAGAAACTTCCCTCTTTAGGGAACATTGCCAACAAGTTCCGCAGACCAACTATTCACCAGCTGAACATCAAAGGCCTCACTGTAAACAAAATGGATGTTTTTTGTTATCGTGCTTTACAGTTAGAGGCACTCGTCATCTTACAACAGGAGACCCACTTCACTAATTCGAAGAATCTAGTTCGTCTAGTCTTTCAACTGACTGGGTCTTCCTTTAAAAAGGAAGCACGGCCTTACCACGTTTGTCCACGAGCGATTGTGGCATACGCTTTTGGACCAATCTCCACCGACATTGGAGAGTGAATAATTGTGCGCGGACGTTGATGATTATTAAATAGTAAACGTCTACAAGCCTCCACCAACGCAACTGCGATCCCTAGATCTCCCATTGTTTCCTTACCTCTATCTTTATGCCTGTAATTTAAACTGTCAAAAGATTGATTGGGATTATGATGACAACAATCTGGACGGTAGGTGCTTGGCTAGCTGGTCAAGTATTAGTAGTCTTGTCTTCATATACAACAACAAAAACACCTCCAGCTTTTATTCTGGCCGCTGAACTCTGGCAGAAATTCAGATCCAGCTTTCGCTTGCGTAGGTATTTAAAATTGGTTACCGGACAGACGTGTACTTAAAAAATTCCTCAGATCACAACATCGATCTTTGCTTACTACACCACCAAGGTTTGCTTTGTCAATGCGAAGCATGCTTTATACGCGATGAAACTTCGGCAATTGCTTTGACAAACAAATTTGCTAAAACTTTGTTGCCGCCTGATTCACTTGATATGGATACGGCTTACGTGGACTTTTGCAACATCATCAGCAAAGCAGCCAAAAAGACGGCCATTGAAACAATTATATATTTTGTATTGGGATATGGAGTGTGAATCCCTATGGAAAACGTTTCCGCAGTCTCAGGAAGACGAATCAAATTTGACTGCTACAACTTTACTTACCCAATTTTACAAGAAGCCAAGGGATTGATGGTACGAAGCAGTTAGAAGTATAAACTTTTTACTCTATTTGTAAAGCATAGAAGATATTTAAAAACTTTACTGGTAAGTCACGACACTTCCCTCATACTGTCCTGTTTCTGCTGATGTTAGTACATTTCAGCTGGTAAGAAATGGGAGATACAAGGCTGTTGATCGTAAGTCATCTCGACTTGTTTTTCAAGAAGTGTGTGACATTTGGAGGGTCAAAACACCAAATCCTATGAATATCTCTAACACTTTCTCATGGAGAGAATTCACTGTGCTGTCTTCCAATACGTAAAGTTAGGTAAAGCTCCGGGTCGTGATTCCATTTGCCCAGAGCTTATATATATAAAACATGCTGAGCTGCTTTGAAATCCTCGTTACGTGATATTTTTTCTTAATTTTTTCCTACTCAAAATTCCCAAGATCTGGAGAAGAGCGCTTGTAGTAGCCATTCCAAAGCCAATAAAGCCTGTTGGGACCCAAAAAGTTATCAAAAGATACATTTGCTTTGTGTCCCCTACAAGATGCTCAAGAGACTTATCTACGCCTGTGTCGAACCAATTATTAATCCACTACTCCCTAAAAAGCAGGCTGGGTTTTGACGTGGAAAATCAACTTTGGATCAAGTAGTTTTATTGACATTGAACAGCTAGGATTCTTTCGAGGCTAAGAAGAAGGCCAACGTCATATTTGTTGATCTGACAGCGGCTTATGACACTATCTGGCACTGTGACCTTATCTGTAAGCTGTTAAGGCTTCTTTCAGATAAGCACATAAACAAAATGATCATGGAGCTTGTCCGAAACCAACGTTTCACCTTTACTAGCGGTAACAGCAAGCAAAGCAAACTGAAACATGGTGTTCCTCAGGGATCGATCTTAGCTTCTTCTATTTCAACATTTATGCTTACGACTTATCCTCCCGCTTCCCAGAAAGTTTTCTTATGCAGACAATCTAGCATTGCTTCACTCTTCTGGAAACTGGAAGGACCTCCAGAGAACTTTAATTCAAGCAATGACTATACACTTTTTGTGTATTTCTAGACTTGGAGGTTGAAGCTCAGTCACGCTAAGATGCTGATGACAGCCTTTCAATTAAATAACCCATTAAAGACCGCATCTATTTCTAGATGTTTATTTTTTTTTATTTTTTGATATGTTATTCCCACCTATGCAGTTTAAATAATTATTAAGAAAAAATTCCAATTTCTTGTTTGTTTATGCAAAATCTGAGGCGTTGCAGAAACGCAACGTCAGCGGTTAAGCTGTAAAAAAAAGAATAATTTGCTATGTGAATTGTATATTTGTAAACTTTGAAAACACACTTACTATTCACGATTGCAAACTGTTATTAAAAAATTATAAGTTTTCACATTGTTATTAAAAAATTATAAGTTTTCATATTCATATGTTTTCACATGGAACCTAGAAACGAACGAGACAAAACATAGCCTGCCCACTTATTTAACGAAAGTTGGTGTAAAATAAAGAGAAGCTTGAGAAAAAACAAAAATGCCAGCAAAGCGTTATTTTGTGAATGGCGAAACGCAATGTCATCGGTCTGAAAGAATTACGGCAAAGATTCCAGTGGCCCTCTCTCAGGAGACTCATGTAGAGGGTAGGCAAGGTGCTTTCCTTGTGCAAGCAGCTGCTTCATGTTCCTTATCTCGGTGTTAGAGATAAATTAGGGTAAGAGATGCTTTGTCCATTTTGATTGGATAAGAGAACGTCACTGGTACCGTCCCCTTACCCATCTCTAAAACCAAGATAGGGAACGTAGAGCTGCTGCTCGCCCAAGGAGCGCACCTTGCCCATTAGGCAAACAACAGTCGATGCACTTTGGAAGGTTGGAGCACACAAACAACAAAATTGATGCGCTGTGAAAACATAACAATAAAAGAACACAAAAAATGCACTCAATAAAAAGCAGTGTCCAGAGTGGTCAGGTAAAATTATGAACACATCTACTTTGAATTATTTTCAGTTTTTGTGGTACAATGCATTTCAATGTCGATGAAGAGGACCGCCACACGTCTCACAAAGAAAACGCGTTTTGGCTGTGGCATTGCCTGCAGCGACGTCTTTTATTACAGAAAATATGTTTCAGAAAGTGTAGCAATGTCGAAGTTCTTGGTCGGCTATTTTCAAGGGCAAAAGCACTTGGAACGCAAGCCGAGTTTAAAAGTTTCACAGTCACTTGTCGTCAAAAAATCCAGTAGCGAGGGTTTTTCTTGATGGTGAATATCAAGCCATAACTTCCATGCATTCACGATACAGACATCAATGTAATTGGAAAAGATTCGCCACCACCACTTTTTACCTCTGATGCGAATGTTTGCAAGCATGTTGTCAGCCAGATCGACACCTCCCATGAATTTATTGTTTTGCGAAATCATGTGAGGTTGGCTTACTTGAATCTTCCTTTTTTCCTTTCTGCTAAAACGAGACACAAGGCCGACTGGGTTAACTGCAAGAAAATTTGATCCCATGGTCACAGCTTGATTATTGTCCTACCTGATAACGCATACTTGATTGTTTTTTTCAAACCACGACTTGTACCATCCCTCGTCCTCTTTCTTTCTTACCAACAACTTTTTTATCCACCAGAGGACAATTTTCAGTGCGATTGTTTTGCATTGTACACAAGTATAGTATCCAACGTCATTTAGGTAAGCTAAGAGATCAAAGGAAGCAAAAAAGTTGGCGAAGTAAACAGCGTAATATTTTTTTTCCAAAATTTGCAGCAGGTCAACAACAACATTTCTGCTGAGTCCAAGGGAGCCGTCAGAAGTCTTCTTTTTGATTGATTTCCCGGTATATAGATCAAAAGCATACATATACCCATCGGACGAGGCAAGCGTCCATGCTTTATATCCGAACCTTATAGGCTTACTTTTCATGAACATTCTTTCTGAGTGATGTCCTTGATACGGAATCATCTGCTCATCAATAGACAAGTTTGTTTTATGAACTCCGAACTATTAAAACTTTTTTTTAGAAGCTCAATGTACGACCTAACTTTGAATAGCTTATCATCTTTATTGATGGCAGATTTATAATTGAGATGTAGATTCATTTTCATATATCTAAATCTTTGTCTGCTCAGCGCTTGACGCATTATAGTAGTGTTGCAATTCGGGATCAAGGGGCTAATACAATTCTTCATGTGAAAGTTTGTGGTAGCCAGTAAACAATAGAAAAGCTGTAAATGACTTCATTTCCGAAATTGTACAGGTAAATTCGTGCATGTTTTTTTTTATCTTGCGTATAGAACGCTTTGATCAATGATTAAATTTAGCATTTCTTTATCGAAAAATAATACAAATCTTTTGTTTGGTGACTTTCTCAGTAATTTTCTTTCCAAATCTTCCAGAGTGTCAGCTCCTTTGCTTACAGGAAAAGATAAAAGAGAAGCTTTTTTCTTACTCCATTTCACTTTTGTGCTTCGTTTTATTTTCGGAACTGAGGTCGTTGGCATGTAATCACTTTGTACTAGGTTGAAAAAAATTTTAATTTCTCCTACAGCGTCTGGAAGCATGGTTTTATTTTCTTCCAAATTGTCTTTGTCCATACCCTCTTCATCACTAACTACAGTTATTACAGGTGGTGCTCTGACCACATCCAATTCATCTTCTCCGAATTCAGAACCTTCTATAGCGGGTAGTGCCTCTTCTACAGTTAGAAATTTTTGGCGGGACATGTAGGTTAAAGCTGTTAGTTCAAATAAGTAGTTGTCGCTCGCCTTGTCTCTTCTAAAATTTTCCGACTTTCTTTAACAATCACTGTAACCACTAAATGAATTAACAACGAACTGAAAAACTCGTGCAGCACAAATGTTGGTTTTGAAAGAAAAAGCATTGCAATGTTACGTCATAATCGGATTAATCCCCTTACAATTTTTTCAAGACCTTCTAATCAGCTAGGTTGCAAAACTAATCTTCAGGCGATTTCATTTCATCTGCAACGTTTTACAAAACAGTGCCGCTTATCTGCTACAATGCGTAATAAAGTAGTGTTTTTACGATGATGTTGCAGAAATGGTACACCAAAGCTTACATTTAAATAACTCCGGCGCTTCACATATTTGAAAGTTGAGTTTTCACAGTTATATTCTAGCAGCATTATACTATAAATTAAAACTGTTATTGAAATAATTTTATTGCAGTAATGCATATTAAAATGCGACTAAAAAATTCTGCTCAAAATTTGTAAAAAGTGCCGTTAAACAGTAAATCTTTTAAGCGTGAAAAAAAGATTATTTTTTTAAAATAAGATTTCAAACACTTTATTTAGAGTTTAAATTGCAAGAATATTTAGTTTTTAAGATTGAAAGTCACTTTTAAAATGGCTTAAAGAGGCTCAAGCTATGCCTTGCAGCAACGCAACGCCAGCGATTAATGGGATAACCGAGAGGCCAATTCTTCTTCTTCTTTTTCTCCTTTCGGCCTTTCCCATTATTCAGGGGTGGCCACAGCGTATCATCATTCTCCACATCTTTCTGTCTTCAATGTCCATCTCCTCCACACCAACTTCCTTCATATCTTCTTTTACCACATCTAAAAATCTTCTCTTTGGTCTCCCTCTTCTCCTCTTTCCTGGTAACTCCATTTCCATCATCTTTCTTCCTACATACTCTTGGTCTCTCCTCATGACATGTCCATACCACCTCAGCCTGCCCTCCCTCATCTTCATTCCTAACCGTTTTACCTTAACAGTACTCCTGATGTGCTCGTTTCTAATCTTGTCTTTTCTCGTCACTCCCATAGTAAACCTCAGCATTTTCATCTCTGCGACTTCCATCTCTTCCACTTGTTTCTTTGTGACTGCTACTGTCTCAAGTCCATACACCATTGCTGGTCTTACCACTGAACTGTACACTTTTGCTTTTACTCTAGCTGGTAACCTCTTGTCGCAGATTACTCCTGATACTCTTCCCAATCCATTCCATCCTGCCTGCACTCTTCTCTTTACCTCCCTTTCACAACCACCACTTTCTTGCACCGTTGATCCCAAATACTTAAATTCCTTTACTCTTGGCACTTTTGTATCCTCCATCTTCACTGTTTCGTCGTCATTTCCTCCATTTATGCAAAGGTATTCGGTCTTTGACCTACTGACTTTCATCTCTCTTCTTTCCAATGCATACTTCCAGGATTCTAATCTCCGCTCCACTTCTTTCCTGGTCTCTTCGCAAATCACAATATCACCAGCAAACAGCATTGTCCACGGTGGTTCTCTCCTTACTTCATCCGCTAGCCTGTCCATTATCACTGCAAACAGGAATGGACTTAACGCTGATCCCTGGTGCAGTCCAACCTTGACCTTGAAACTTTCTGTAGTTTCTACTGCACACCTCACCACTGTTTCGCTTCCCTCATACATATCCTGTACTAGTCGCACATACTTTTCCATTATTCCGGATTTTCTCATGCAGTACCACAGCTCTTCCCGTGGAACCCTGTCGTAAGCTTTCTCTAGGTCCACGAATATACAATGTAGCTCTTTTTGACCTTCCCTGTATTTTTCCATTAACATTCTTAGCGCAAACATGGCATCGGTGGTTCCCTTTCCTGGCATAAATCCATATTGCTGTTTGCTGATCTCCACTCTATCCCTTAACCTGGTTTCAATAATTCTTTCCCATACTTTCATTGTGTGGCTCATTAGCTTTATTCCTCTGTAGTTTCCACAGCACTGTGCGTCCCCTTTGTTTTTATAGATTGGGATAAGCACACTCCTTCTCCATTCTTCTGGCATCTGTTCACCCATTAATAGTCTGTTGAACAGTCTGGTGAAAAACTTTATCCCCATCTCTCCCATGCACTTCCAAACTTCTACTGGCAACTCATCTGGCCCAACCGCTTTACCTTTTTTCATCCTTCTTAGTGCGTTCTTTACTTCTTCTCTACTGACACAATTTACCTCTTCCTTAACCACTTCTGCTTCCTCTGTCCTAGGTTCTCTGTTATTTTCCTCATTCATCAGTTTCTCAAAGTACTCTTTTCATCTCTTTAACACTGCTTCTGAATTTACCATAACATTACCGTTTTCATCCTTTATAACCCTCACGTGCTGTAAATCTTTTCCTGCTCTGTCTCTCTGCCTAGCCAATCTGTACAACTCTTTTTCACCTTCTTTTGTTTCCAATCTAGCATACAAATCATCATACACACGTCCCTTTGCCGTTGCAACTGCCTTCTTTGCCTTACTCTTCTTTTCTTTGTATACCTTTTTAGTATTTTCATTTCTTGTTTTGTCCCATGCTTTCTTTGCCTCTTTCTTTTCTTTTATGATTTTTTGAACTTCCTCATTCCACCACCATGTCTCCTTGTCTCCTTTTCGTTTCCCAAATGTCACTCCCAGTACAGTTTCAGCTGTTTTTCTTAGCATTTCTGCTGTTTTGTCCACTCATCAGGTAATCCATCCCTGCCTCCCAAAATCCTGGTCACCTCTTGTCTAAACGCTTCTTGATAGCTTGTCTCTTTCAGTTTCCACCATCGTATCTTTGGCTTTACTTTCTCTGCTTTTTTCTTTTTCACCATAAGAGCCATTTTGCATACCACCATACGGTGCTGCTTTGCGACACACTCATTCAATATTACCTTACAATTGCACATTTCCTTCAGGTTTCTCCTTCTGCACATCACATCATCTACTAGGGTACTTTTCCTCCACTCTTATATGTCACCCTGTGTTCATCTTTCTTCTTGAAATAAATATTGACAATCGCCAAATCCATCCTTTTCCCAAAATCCACAACCATTGATCCTTCCTTATTTCTTGTTCCAGCACCATACCTCCCCATTATTTCCTCATCCCCGATGTTTCCTTTGCCCACATGTCCATTAAGGTCTGCACCAAGAACTATCCTCTCTTCTTTTGATATACTTTCTATCAATCCATTCAGGTCTTCCCATAAATCATTTTTCTCCTCCATGCTGTAGTTAACCTGTGGAGCATATGCACTTACTATATTTAGGATGAACCCATTTACCTCCAGCTTCATGGCCATCAGTCTGTCCGACACCCTCTTCACCTCCAGGACACTTTCAGCCAGCTCCTCCCTCAGCACTATCCCTATCCCATTTTTTCTTCCATCAGCTCCGTTGTAAAATATTTTATATCCACCTCCAATGTTTCTTGCTTTACTACCTTTCCACTTAGTTTCTTGTAGGCACAATATGTCTACATTCCTTCTCTCCATCATATCTGCCAGCTCTCTTCCCCTTGAAGTCATTGTTCCAATATTTAAAGTACCCACCCTTATGAGTGAGCATCTTCCTTTCCATGCTTCTCGCTGCTTCTTTACTCGCCTTCCTCCTCTGTTTCTGCTCTTATTTTCACTTTGTTTAGCAGTAGCATAATTTCCGCAGGTGCCCTGCTGTGCGACACCTGAGGCGGTCGTTGGTAACCCGGGCCGCAACCGATCCGGTATGGATTTACAATGATTACGCATTTGTATAAATCTGGCAAAAAGTTTTACGCCGGATGCCCTTCCTGCCGCAGCCTTCCCCATTTATCCGGGCTTGGGACCGGCATCAAGAGACACAGAAATGTGCCACCGATGGCTGGGTTATACTCATCTTCATCAAGTTGGCTGGGTTATAACCGAGAGGCCAATTATGAGCTAAATATTTAGGTTACAAGAGCAATAGATTTTACCGTTTTGTCCAACCCCATCTTATTTTGCAACAAAACTGGACAGATCGCTTACATTCCGTCACCATTTAGTGACATTGTCCAAAGCCCATCACAGTGCTGAGGCAGGTTGTGGGATCAGGATGGAGTACTGGCAGCGGTTTGTTTAATTTTGAGTATATTTGAAAGTAAAACTACAATGTAATTATAAACGTTTTTAGATAATATAAGAAAATAAGCCACTTCGGATGTTTTTCTGGCTTTGCCGCGCAAGGAATCATAAGAACTACATTGCTGTACGACCAAGGCCGCACCTCATGACCAAAATGTTTTCTCCAAATGTTAAGCATTGCCTTCATTTTTTTCATTTTTATTTCATGTCTATATTTTCTTCCTGACTCCCAGGAAAGCGACGCGGGCCCTACTACATAAAGCAAGCAATTACCCCAAACTGCTTCCGGAGATGCCAAGATATTGCTGTCGGATTGAAATTATTTATTTTGGTTTTTTAGTTTTATAGAGATAGGATTGAAACTTAGAACTGCTTCCTAAAACCAGTTAAAGCAGTAAAAAAACGATATATATGTAAGTTAAGTATCCAGATAATAAATAGATATTAAGAAGCTGTTGTTATTCGGAGCATGGTCACTGCGCCTACAAAAAATAAAACACAAATGAAAGTTCAAAGCAAAAATAAAATACTAGTTTTTATGACTTTAATTTATTATTATACAGAACCACACACACGCCATATACAGATTTAATCTAGATTACAGTAAACAGATTCAACGTAAACTCTGAGGTCTAAAAATTTTCATGAAAGTCTGAAATACTAACACAGAAAGAAGATGATTTAATTTTTGCAAAGAGAATCATTTTACAAATAAAAGCTAAAATGATATCAGGGTTTTAACATTAACAAAAATAGCAACTGAAAATTATGGATAGAAGTTTATACCAGAATATAATCTATCGTACATTGAGTCTTCCATGTAAAGCGTCATTAGAATGCATCATTTTGCGTCAACTCGCGTGAAATTTTAAAGCTTTATTTAGAACGGTTGAGTCTAATTCTCAAGTCTATTTGTGTAAAATATTTGAAGCTGTATTTAAAAAAGTTCAAGAGTTGCTAATTCAAATTGTTTTACAAATGTGCTTTAAAATCTGAACATAAATTTATGTAAAGAAAATTGAAAAAAATTAAAAAAAAATTAAAAAATAATTAATTAAAGCTTTGTTAAAAATATTTACAGCTACTTCGCAGATATTTGGGGGTATGTAGCTCTGCAGCCACCACTACATACTGGTGCCAAAACACTGCACACGGCTGCCCTATTTATAGTTTACTCAACTGCGGATTACTGCACACCAGACTGGTGTCACAGTACTCACACTCACCTCATAGACAGCGCCTTGGATGACGTCTTGCGCATAGTTACTACATCCTTGCGTCTCAATCCAACGGATCACTTACCCATACTTTTAGGCATTCAGCCAACTAAGCTTTACTGAATGGGAACGACACTCTCCTTGGCTTACCGTGGACCCCTGGACCGTGATCATATATTGCATTGTCTTTTAAGTGTACCCTCAGATGCTTATTAAGGGAGACTAATATCTGGACGCTCGTTTGTGTCAGCTGCGCGGAATGTGTTAAATGGTTATGCCGAACTTGGCATCCGCGCTTCTAAGTGGACGAGTTACAGATATACTGTGAGAAACACGGAGTACTGTGAGAGTATATCCAAGCTCCATGCTTTTATGCCCATAGCCAGTGCCAGGTTTGTTGGATTGAGTTTGCACTAAACAGCTTGGGTTAAGTGCAATCGCTTGCAGGCTGGTTGCTGATTTTATTCAAATATGTAAGGCTCCTTATTGTTTCTATTTTATGACCTAAGAACTCTTACCACAGCAACATTCAGCATTATTATCAATTTATTACGGATATTATCGTGTTACAGGTATTACAATTCTTTTATAAGAGCATTTATAATAATAACCTTATTCAAATAGAATAAATTAATCATGATTATACGATAATTGTAGAATAACTATGAAAGATTGTATACTGTAATTTTTAATTTAATTTTTATCATCATAGATAATTAAATATTTTCAACAATTGGTGTAGCTATTATTTTGATTTATGAAAGGGATCATTCTCTAACATTAGTGTTTGGCGATTCAGTTTGCAATCCACAAACAGAGTCTAGCTCCTTCACCGAATTGTGAGTGCAACGCCATTTAAACAAATATAAATATGAAAGTCGAATGAATTGGTAATAAATGGTTGAAAAATATTTGTATTTCTACTCTTTTCTGTAATTTGGTTAGTTATAAAGTAGCTTGTGGAGTTTGCTTGTGAAACTGTATTTGTCTTGGTTTGTAATTTGTAATGTTGTAATTTTCTCAGGAGGATTTATGTTCAAAGAAAAGATATGCTATGGGAAAAAGTTAACATTAGCCATTCTGCTCCGCCTGTTGCTTTTTATTTACTTCATAATAGAAAAAGCACTTTCATAAATGTACTTGCTAATGAGCATGGAGCACATTTTTTGTACAAAATCTCTTAAGTGGGGGAACTATTATTTGCTTATAAGCTTTTAAAACGCGTTTACACGCTTTCTTTGTTGACAAAAGAAAAGGATCCTCTTGCAGTTCACATAATTCTTGCTGAAGATAAGGTGGTTAAGACTCTACGACTACTTGTATCGGAGTGTTAAAACTTTTCACTTTTCTTTTTAGCTAATCAAAATCAGCAAATCTGTTATTAACTCCTTGACTGCCAAATATTTTTTTCTTCGTTTCCAGGTGTGTGTAATTTTTTTATGAAAAATCAAAATTTCAATAAACAAGTTGAAATGCCAGTTTTAGGAAAGCTTGGATATTATATTTTTTGAATATAAGTTAGAAATAAAGCAAAAAAAATACTAAACATTAATTTTTAATTAATTTCTCCAAGAATATCAAGTAAAAGCAGATCATAGTTCATAATGGATATAACATTTTTTGTTGTTATAATTATAAATATAAACATTGTTTGTACTAGAATAACTGAATATATTTGTAATAAACAAATACAAGAATAAATAACTGCACTTGAGAATCAATAAAAATGACAAAGAACAATAAAAAAGCAAAATTGAAGTAAAACCACTTGCCTCTTGCTGACCCCTTTATGTGCACTGGCACTTTTTTTGTAGACCTGGCGAGTATGAAAAACTTCAAAACACGGCAAAATGCAAAGGGTGGGTCGTTAGGGCAGGAAGGGCAGTAATATGTTGTTTGCTTTCGTTTGCATTGTCCTTTTCCTTTTTTTGTGCAGGCCGATGGCAGGACAGTGCAAACAATGTAATTTGGCTTGTGCGACTTATCAGCGAACTGTACCAGGAAATGCCTTTCTGTCAAGCGAGTCTCAATGGGTTTTGTGAATGGCCTTCCCACTTTTGATGATCTTTTTCTTTCATAGCCTTGCAACTATCCATCAATCAACCTTTCTCGAAAGGCTGTTTGACTTACGGCGGCCCCTGAATTTGCTGCGTTGTAACAAATTCTTCCGTTGACAAGTGCCACTTCAATAACAAAGTGCCAAAGAATTTGGTATCACTTTTTGCTTCGCCGATTGAAGTTGTACGACCCACACAGTTTATCAAATTTATCCACCCCACCCATGTGCTTATTGTAAAGCACTTGTATGGATGGCTTTGGCACTACCGTCGGTCCCGTTCTTTTCTTCACGGTCACATCAGTGACGCTGGAATCCCCAATCGTTGAAAGCATGTTGACTTTGCCGGTGTCTTGCCAAGTACAGGCAAGCAGTGCTTTATCTTCTGTCAGCCACATTTTTGGGAGGTCACCTTTCTTCAGTTTTGTTTGTTTCATATCTTTAGGCAAGCCCTTTCTGTTAGGACGCACTGTACCATAAGCCCCAGTGTCTTGCTGCATCAAGTCTTCAAACAATTGGACGATTGAATAAAAATTGTCCATGAAAATGACATGACCTTTCTTTTAAAATTCTTCAAGCAATTCTTTTGTTATTTGGTGACCTAAACCAATACCCCGCTCAGGTATAACTTCTTTTCCCGTGTAAACGCGAAATTTCAACAAAAATCCAGTTGTTGAGTCACATAGGGAAAACACCTTTACGCCCCATTTTGACAAAGGTTTAGAGGGCAGATATTTTTTGAAAAACAGCCGATCCTTGAACTTCACCATGGTTTCATCAACCGAGAGTTCTTTATGCGGATGGTAACAAGACGTGTACGTCTTTTCGACAAGCTCCAAAACTGTTCTAATTTTGAAAAGTCTATCGTTACCGTCGTCATCAGCATTGTTAGAAAAATTCAAGAAGGATCTCATCAGCTGGTATTGATTTCTTGACATAAGGAATCCAAATCCGGGTGTCCACGTCAGCCAAAACGAACTTTGAAAATAGTATGATAAGCTGGGCTTTCGCACTAGTCTCATTCCCATCTCCACAGCAACAAGAGCCATAATATCTTTTGCACATAAGTCCTTCCATTGCCAATATCTTGACCGTGGTGCCAATTCTATTGAGGCTAAAATCGCCTGCGCATATCTATTGGTCTCAAGCCACCAAATCATAAATTGCACTGAGGAAAAACTTTTCAAAACATTCGTACGGACTGAGATTATCAAAACCAATAACACAATGTTTGCCACTAAAGGATTGGTACACTTCCTATGCGTACACTTTCTTGAAGGTCAATAGTTTGCCAGCTTAGCCCTTCGCTGATCCGGGGAGCATGAGTAGCTTCCTCTTCCCGCTCATCTGAAGAATCATATTCTGGATCTGAAGATTCTAATTCAGAGTCACTAAAATCATCATCTGAGGCATTCAAAAGCTCATAAATTTCACTGTCATCCAATGGTCTCTTTCTCTTAGTCATTATATAGCATATAAATATCTAAATAATAAAAAATAAAGAATATAATATTATATAGAATTTCACGGTGGCGTATTTATTGAAGCAACATAAACAATAGCCTAGCTGTTAATTACAGGTTATAGGTGTGGGTCACATGCTCAGTGCCTCTGCTTTTCACACTTCATGGGAACGGTACCTCATACATAAAATAAAATTAATACAGTATCATTAGACCTAACTATATTTATTAGACCTACGTATATTTTTTTACTTACAATCGTTTTTTTTCGGTCCTGGCATCGACCGTTTTGCTCTTGTTTTATTTATTGTTTTTTTGGAATAAAGAGCCACTATATTTTGTATGACTTGAGTCAAGAATATAGAGAACAATAACACAACCACCTGTAACCTATCAAATATAAACAAACACGAAAAAAAACATAAGAATAGCGCTGAATATTTAATGCTCTAAAACTTAAATTATTATCATTTTGCCCACATGTAACACCATGACACTAACTGCAATGCACGAACAAGCACTTTGGTATTAATCTGTTAAAAACTTTCTTCCCCTTCCCAAGACTGTTTTTAGTCAAAACACGTCTGCGCCTCTTTTTCACGCAACGCTTCCGAGAAATTAAAAGAGATACGTGACATATGACTGATGCAGAAGCAGAGGTTTTTAAACTTTAAAGAGACGCACATTCAAAACGCCATAACTCGTGCGGTAAGAGAGATAACGCGAAAATTTTTTCATATTTGGATAGATGTCAGGAGTGTGCAGTCATACAGAGACTCCAATTTTTTATTACTACTTGTGGACTAAAGTCGCTTATGGCAACCAATGGTATACAATGGGAAAGCGACTGTAGTCGCTTACGGCAATCAAAGGGTTAAACTCGTTACTAATTTCACAAATTTTCTCAAAAAATACAGAAAAACCAAGAATTTTTCTTTCACCAAGTGATTCGCTACATGAAGAAAATGGGAGTCACATCATACCTTTGTAAAAAAGCCCTGAACAGCACAAGTTTTTTTCAAAAACCTTCAATTTGTCCAACTAATTGAGATATGTTTTGTTTTTTGTTTTGCAATTTTTTGTTTAAGATGTTCAAGTGAATATTAATAACTGTCAAGATTTCCAATGAACCAATAAACTTGTTATCGCTTAACTGAAATTGGTATTCCTCAGTCGTCCTTTCTGTTTCGTTCAGTAAAAAATTTAATATTTTCTTTTCACAAAAAAAAAAAGAAATGTTTTAATGTTTTGTCTGCAGTTGGCCATCGAATTTTAAAGTAAAAGTACCCTTTTTCTTCATATTTGCCCTCAATGTCTTTCAGGAGTCAGATGAATTTTCTTTGTCTCTGGGCTCTATTTCCACTCTTGATGATGTTTATAATATTTCTCACACAAATTAAAGCATCAGTCATATGCATTAGTTTTATACATAATACTTTTTGGTGAATAATACAATGAAATGTACACACCGCGACCTTTAACAATATCTACCAGTCCTTCCTCGCTCATTAACCTTGCACTATATGTTACAATACATGTACACTTCTCAAAACCTCTATTGGTGGTCCACAATAGCAACAAGTTTGTTATACATGTCGATCGCTTTTGTAGACCCATCAAGTGAAAAAACTTCAAGCATTCTTCGCAAACAGTAAATTTATTGTCAACAGTTCAGATGAAAATTAAAATTTGACTGATATCACGGTTGTCGGTGCTTTCATCCAAAGCCAGAGAGAAGTTACATTTAGTTACATTAGTTACTTACAAGTTACTATTGCACTGCTGAATATCTCCTTTCCATTGCAAAGTCACGATGTCACTTACTTTTATCACTCTTCTTGCATCAGTTTGATGAGATGAAGACACGTTTTCAAAACTTCTGGTTAATTTTTTGTCAAAAAAAAGCAAGGTTCATCTTAATTCCACATTCTTTTAATTTCCCAGTAACGAAAAACTTTCCCAGATAAAATTAATTTTTCTGTTTTTGTCTGACAGTTTTCTTTTGAAACCTATTTTTACTAAACTCAACTAATTATTGTAATGTACTGTACTTTCAAATGTACATCTAGCTTGCAACTGAATAAGGAGTACAGTAGTCTTAAAATTCGGTCACAGGCAACAAAACTATTTCCTTTGCTGTGCTTTACTGACTAGAGTACAGCAGAGCTGGCCTACTATAGAAGGCTAGAGATCATAACGTCAAAAACTGTAAAACGACTTTGTTATCCCATAACTAATATTATATAATGACTTTTACTCTGATCTTACCTGACTTACTAGGGATATATGGCTAGTGATAGTAATATCATATAATCGTAATTTTTATAATTATATGACATTAACACTAGCTTTACGGGAAATTTTCTATACCTAATTTTCTGGAGGGGTCGTTTTCGACCCCGATCTTGTTTTGCTTATTGTGTTTTTCTTGCATTATTTTCTAAACTACTAATCTGCTGTATTGCAATGATTACACATAAAGAAATGATTTTACTTTTAAAAAGTACGTTTTGTACAAAATATAAAAGCATTTAACTAGTCAGTTTTACGCAAGCTAAGCACTTTACGTAAGTCACTCTGAAATTGTCTGGTGAACATTTTCCACAAATAGGTTTTTGACATAAAATACAAGTTGAGATTGTCTTGTTGTCGCAGCATACACCATGACACTTCCTCCGCTTCCGCACTTCTTCATCGTCTCCTCTGAGCTGCCTATTGCTGTTGCTCAGACAAGGTTCTGGCTTGCCCAGCAGGTTTTCTACAAGCTTTAGTATAAACTGCCGGCGTGTTATGCGATTGCTTGTTACTCTTTTATACAATACGTAGGAGTTGATAGCAGCAATGTCCAAGATGTTGTCCCAGACAGCCACCTGCCATCTTCGACTCGCTGACCTTGTAGTGCTTAAGCGTGCCATTTGTTTAAAGCAATCAACTCCTACTTTGTTTGCGTTATAAAATAAAATCATTTTCGGCGTTTTCTTTTCATTAGTTGTACCAACATCTGTCGAGTCGTGCATGCTGGAAAGCAAGTAAACTGACTTTTTCTCTTTTGCTTGATATTTCACAAATAAGAAGTTTGTGGGATCATGCCAATAAAAGTTACTTGAGTATGTAGCTTTATTCTCTGATTCAGTCATTTTTTATAACAACTCGCGTCGATTTTTTCGCATTGCTCCTACAATAGATAGTTTGTCTCTCGCAAGTTTTTCGGCAACGGGTAATGAGGTAAAAAAGTTATCACATGTTATGTTGTGACCCTTTCTTTTGATATGTTTGCAAAGATTGACAACCACGGATACAGCAAGAGGAGCACCAAAGCGCTGTTCTTTTTCTTGAGCTCCAAGATAAATATCAATGTTTGAGACATAATTTGTTTTCACGTCAGCCAGGACTCAAAACTTCACACCATACTTACCGGGCTTGTTTGGCATAAAAGTCACAAAAGAAGACCGCGACTTCAAAGGCATCAGTTGTTCATCCACTGTTAGCAAAAATTTACGCGTATACTTGTTTTGACATTGATTAGTAAAATTTTCAAATGCTTGTCTAATCAGTGAAAACTTGTCAGCGTCGGGTCCACTTCTGACTCTGTTTGGTTTGTCATCAAACCTTAGGTATTTCAAGATTTTTAGAAAATAATCTCTACTCATTTTTTCATAAAATATAGGAATGCCATATCTTTTGCTCCACAAGAAAGCTACGGGATGATCTTTACCATAGATCCCTCTCGCATACTGGAGTCCAATAAACGCTTCTAATTTGGCTAGGCTCACAGTTAATTGTTCATCGCCTCTTCGTTGAGCTTCTTCATTTGTGTATCTGCAGATGATATGCAAAATATGTTCAGAAATGAAATGTTTCCACACATCATACGGGCTTCTTGATGAAGCTACATCACGAGGAACCTTTGGTTTTGCTGTAAACACGTTATGAGCTCCAGCACGCCCACTACTTACTGGATTGGAGCATTTCCGCGCAGTGCCATCTCTTCCCAACAAGCACGCAGAAGATGTTTGCACAGAAGATGTAGGCTGGGAGTTTAAATCATCATCACTTTCACCTTTACTGGAATCTGAATCAATGTATATGTTTGCTGGTGATACCACTTCTTCGTCTCCAACAGCACCAGAATAAATATCTTCTTCATCTGATAGCTCATCATCCGTATCCCATGATAAGACTGTGTCTGCAATTTTGTTAGCATTCATATCTATTATAAAGCTTGCGTTAGACTATAGCATAAACAAATTCCGCGAAAAAACATTTTCATTGACTTTAAAATTATACGAATGACCTAACAAATAATCACAAAACAGCTTTTGTTTACTCTAGTACGCTGTGGGTTATTTGTGTACTGTGTTTTATAAATGAAACTATCCTGGCTAAGGCAAAAACTTTGTTATTATTGGCTAACGCAAATACCTCCTTGCTAGCGATACTCACCTCATACCAACTACTGTAATGAATTGGAATCTAATACAAAAAAATTAATAAAATCCTGTTAACCAGCGGTATTTACACTTTCTTTTGATTGTTTTCATTTGTTTCCTTATCAACAAAATAACTAATATTTCAATTACAGCTGATATGATGCACTACAAACAAAGCTTTGTCTCTGAAAAGATTTTTTTTAAATGGTCTTACAGAGTTAGAATACCAGTACTTGTTTTTCATTTGTCATAAGTATTTACTTAAAGGGTTCTTTCAACGTTGTTGTCACATTTTGCTGTCACAGACCAGCTATTGCTTGCCACTGCTAACAAGATGTTTTACAATACAGCTCTGTCTCCAATAATGCCTGGTTCCTGATAAAATTGATTATATATATGAAAAGGGTCGAAAACGACCCCTCCGTAAAACTAGGGGTAGCTTTTTTCAGGACGCAAAAACTCAAGTAGTAAGCAATTTTTTAAAAGTTTCAAAACCTGGAATGTAATCTAGAGTAAATTTTAGGAAAAGTCAAAGCAGTTCATCGACATTCGGTCACGCGTTTAGAAGATATAAAGCGAATAAACAACATCCAGGGTCGAAAACGACCCCTCCGTAAAGCTAGTGTTAAGAAAGTGTTTGCGGGCCGTTAAAAAACGCCGCATGCGGCCCGCACGCCAATGTTTGGACCACATTTTGCTAGACAGTTTGATAACTGTAAGCTCAAAAATTTTTTAAAACGTTTAGGGTTTTTACATTTTTGCTTAATGTACTGCAAAATTTTGAAAGTTTCAAAGCGTGCCGTGAGCGAAAAACAGATTGCGGAGCAATGCATTACGACTACGACTGTAAAATTCATGAAGCTTTTTTAATTAAAAAAATCAACCAAAATGAAATAAATAATTGTATGAAAACGGTTCGTTTTTTTTATTACAACTACTTTAATTTGGTCATGTGATTCCTATTCTTTCCATCTTTTTTCTTTTTTTCATTCTAAATATGGCGTTGTTTTTGTAATACGTATTGACTTGTTATTGCTTTTAAATTAAATTTGTAGTAGCAATACGGCATAAACTTGAAAAAACTGTTGTTTAAATTTTAGTTAAATTGTATGTAATTATCGTTCATGGTTTATTGTTAAGATGCGTAAAAGATTTTTAGATGCTTTGATGAGGACTTAAGACCCGTTTACAGACAATGAAACAATGAGACATTGAAAAAATTTGGTTCATACTGATTAAAACAATGCGACATTTTGTTTTAATAAATAAATTTTAATAAAAAAAGAAGTTAACAGGAACCTAAATTAATCAAATATTTTATTCACCCCTCAAACATGTTTGCTTCATAAAAATTTGAGAAAAAATAATTTACAAACATATTGGCCGTTTTAAAGAAAATTTTAACACGGTAACAGCTGACGTTCACTAAGTTATTTGAAGAAATTTATAGGCTATAAGCTCTATTTTTAAAGTAACTGTATATTAGCTTATTAACAATATTTTAGCAAGTTTGTCTACTCAATGCCTAATATACTTGTTTGTTCATTCTTTATTAAATTAGGCTTAAAAACTTATCACCAGGGTTACGACCCCACCGTCCATTAAACACAAAAACAAGCGAAGTTTCATAATCGGGCAGTTAATAAATCTAGTTTTTTAAACTCAACTTAGCTTGCCTTCAAAGTAAAGTAAACTAAAACAGAAGTAAATTTCTTTGATACAAATAATCAATGGTAGCCTTACAAAAACGAGGGCCCAGTGCAAGAAAAAATGGGGGGCCACTTTTTGGTGTTCCAAAACAAAATGATTTTTAAAAAAGTCATCAATTAAAGAGGGGTCTTTTTTAGTGTTCGGAAATAAAGTGAGTTTTAAATTTAGGGGGGCTACTATTTAGAGTTCAAAACAAAAAGATCTCTAAAAAGACACGTCATCGTTTTAGGGAGGCCCATTTTTAGTGTTCTGAAACAAAGTGATTTCTAAAAAAAGGTCATCATTTTAGGTTTGTCACCATCATGGTGCTACTATGACAAAATAGAGCAGAATTTTGCTTAGGACGGGGCCGGTGAGGCCACTCTGTTCGCATCCTACTAAAGCCATCACTGCATATTTTCTTTCTTGCCGTTTCTGGTTTAATTTCAATGAATATTCTTTTCATGCTATACTTTATTTTCAGTTTGGTATTAAAAGTATAATTAGAGTTACTATCCAAAATCACATAAAAATAACCTTTGGTAAATACTCAAAATCAGGAAGCACCAAAATTTACAAGCTGTGGTTTTGCTTCACTATTTCTGAAAATCTTAAACAAAGACAGAAAGGCTTTTATTTGATTTTTAATTCTAAATAATCTTTAATAGAAAATGTTTTTGTTTATCACTAGTCATGATCTGTAAAATAAGCATGTTTGTTTTCTAGAAATGCTACTGAAACTTTATTCTAAGTACGTTTTATTAGAAACAAGCCCATTGAAAAACTTTTAAAACAATATTCTTAAAATCAAAAATCTTTGCTAATCCTATATATACTTTAGTCAAACAATTTTTCAAATTATTTTCTGAAGTCAAAGGCCAATAGGTGGAATTGGTTAAACTTTATTCGTAATGGCAGATAAATTATTTATCTGCCATGTTCCTTTAATAAGAGGACGTTACTAGATTTATGACAAAAACCTTTTCTGTACGACTGTACATTACAACTAAAAGCTTCAAATTTTTTCGTTTAGGCAGAAATTTCAAGAAAACAAATTGCACAAAAAATTAATTCTGATTGTAAATTTATTGACAAATTGTTTGAAAAAGTACTTTATTTTTATTTTATTTTATCTCTATATTTATCCTCCTGACTCGCAGGAAAGCGACGGAGGCGGTAATACATAGGGTAGGCAATTACAACGACCTGCTTCCGGAGATACCAAGATATTGCTGTCCGCTTGCAATTTAATAGAGAGATGACTGTAATTTAGAACTGCTTGCCAGGACCACCAAGCAGGGAAATGTGCCGTAAAGTGTCTTTCCCAAGGACACAACAGAATGGTGCGAGTGGGTTTTGAACCGAGACCGTGTTGGTCATGAGCCCGGCACTTTAATCACTCAACCACGCTGCCGACAACTCTTCATAGACTTGTATAAAATTATAATTAACTTATAATAAAAATTATAAAATTATAATAAAAATAGACTTGTATAAAACAACTGCTTAAAATTGCCACAAATAATTTCAATCAACTTAGATCACTAGTGTATTAAGGCGTAGATTGAGCAGTTGGCACATGATTTCCACCTGCCTGCAATAGATTGACTATGAGAAAACTTCTACAAAAAGAGCAACTAGTAATTGACATACAGCAACAAAATTTGTACTGAAACTGAACAAGATTTAAAACTAAAATGACAATATTTAAGCAGAAAAAAAATTTACTTTGGTTGTACCAGTGGGAAAAAACGGTATTTTGATGGCAATCGCAATTGATATGGTTTCCATTTTTATACTCGTCATACCGGTGTATCTTTATCACAAACAAAACGTCATGTTGTCTAATTTTTTATTGTTATCTCATCCCAAAAACTCTGTGCTCATCGGTAGAGTAGGTTTAATTTTTGTTCAAACCAATTAAAAATCTTAAACGGACAACATCTTGACATGTCCGAAAGCAGGTCGGGCCAATTGATCGATAATTTTGACTTTGTCAAGATTATGGTTGATTAATAGTTGATATAATGATAACAAAAAATATTTAAGCAAAATAAACTTGAGCAAAATATGTATTATTGAAATTAAAACTAACATTCTTAAAGCGCCACAGAATCCAAGAAAAGAAAGCATTCTGCAAAGTCTCAACTTCAAAGTAGAATCATAATAGAATCAAAGTAAAGTTGCGCATGAAAAAGTTATGAAGTCAACATGACGCTAAGACAATTAAGTCTGCCAGATCGATGCGTACAGCAATTGGCATTACAAAAATAAGACAAACACGTTGAGACATAATACCAAAAACACTCTCAATGACTAGGCACACAAGCAAAAGACAAGAATTGACACATTTTTTTTTTTAGCTCCAAATATTTTCCATGGTAAGGCCGCATTAAGCAAGCCCTTGGTTATAGAAAATGCCTCGTTGGCAGAAAACAAAACAAAGCTTTTGGTTTGCCATTGTATAAAGGACCACGGCTCGGTAGGGAAACATCCATTAAATAGAGTTTGGGTAAAGATGAAACTATTTTACCATAGGAATTTCGTCCATAACTTGCAATGCCAATTGATTAGAAAGCGATATCTACAAAAAATGTAGCTTAAGTGGTGCGTGATTCTAAATGAAATTTGTATTCAGGCGTCTTGCGCCAGTAAAAATACAACGCTTTACAAACAATTCATATAGAATATGATCATAATTTTATTGGTTTTTAAGCAATTCCAAATTTCAATTCTATCAATTAATCAAAGCTAAAAAACTAAATAAAAAGCTTCAACCGTAAAAAAATTTCTCCTTATAATCGAAATTAGGGACCGGTAACTGCTAAATAGTTGCTCGAGGTTTTACGTCTCCGACGTTATTATGCGAGTCCGGAATATTTTAATTTTTAACACTACAAACAGTGGGGACTCGCGCCTTTGGGCTGCAGAGCAGCAGCACCTTAAATATCTGTACAACGGCTGCAAAAGGTTGTTATAAACATTATAAAAAAATTAATAGTTATAATTTTTTAAGCGTTGCTGATAATATCTGATAATATTTACAACTGCTGCACTAATATTTAGGTTGCTGCAGCTCCAATGCGCAAGCCGCCACTGACTACAAATTAAATTTTTTCACTATTTCTCTAAACATACTTTCTTCTCAGCTGTGAAGTAATGAGATGGATAAACTTTATCAAGACCAGGTAGAGCAGTAAAAATTTTTTAAGTGAAATTACAAAGTTAAAGAAATATATTGCTGCTTACTTCTAAATACGTTTAACAATGGCTTAAAATAATACCGCTAACTAAATAGTAATTTTCTTATAAAGCCAAGTGTCAAATTAAATAACTAGTCATACACTGCTTTAGTAGACCATAGAAATAAGTTACATTGATAAAAGAGAAACTTACTGGCATCAACTACAAGAAGTAGAACACTGCTAAGTTCTACAATTTCTAAGAGGTCTTCACAATGTTGGTGTAACAAAAATAGATTTCTCTTAAGTTTTCTCACAAAACATCAGAAACTTTTAAGATGATGTTAGAGCGACAGTTGACCTTCCAATGCAAAAGATTGTACTGATAATTCAAAAAAAATTTCCAGTAAATATCTATAAAGGACAATCAATTTTAAAATAATTCTAGTATGTACTTTATATAACTACTGTAAAAAGTAATACCTGGCTTAAGTTATGCCAAGATGTTCATAATGTAAAATTGTTTATCTCGGATTCATTTCCAATTTTTAAATTATAAAACCAAAAATTATGATTAGTTTATTAAACTGGTAAAAGGTACATTTTATGTAGTCTTTAAAATAAAATGCTCTTTCTCACATCAATTCTTTCACTAATACAGTAGATGGTATTTACCTAAAACAAATTATAAGTTTTTTAAACTTGTGAGTTGAATCACAAAAATATAAATATTTTAACAACAGAAGATGAATTTATTTTTATTTATTTCATCTCTCTTTATATACATTCTCCTGACTTGCAGGAAAGCATTGAAGGCGCAATACATTAAGAAAGCAATCCTGCTGACCTGCTTCTAGAGATGCCAAGATATTGTTGTCCAGTTGAAATTATTTATTTTAGTTTTATAGTTTAATAGAGATGTGACTGAAATTTAGAGCTGCTTGCCAAGACTGCTCAGCAGAAGAAAGTGCCATAAAGTGTCCTTTTAAAAAAATAAAGAAATGGATCAAATAGGTTTTTAACCGAGACCATGTCAATCACAATCACTATGCTTTTGACCACTTAACCATGAATAGTAACAAAATAAAAGTAAAGACTAAATATTCATATTTAACAAATCCTTTTCTTCTTTCGAAAAGTGAATGAACCAGTGTTATTATTTGATCCTAATTTTAATAATGTTTCTAGCTACATTAAATTCATTGCTAATTTATGAAATAAATATTAAGAAACAATTATGCAAATAGCGTGAGAAGTTTTTGTATTGACAATTACCGTAGTGGCAATTAAGTTATATTGGCTTTCGTGAATAAATACGGAAGCACTTAAAAAAGCATTATCCATTTGTAAATGCGTAGACTATAGGTAAATAAATTATTTATTACATTTCCAAATTATTTTTATTTTAATTATTCTAATAAATTTGGAGCATGAAAGATGTATAGCAAAGCTAAAATGTATGTGCTACCAAAGCTTTCTATGCGTTACCAAACTCCACAAACACTTTTGCACCCCTGAAATAAACATTTCCAAAACCTCATAATTACAAAATTTAATAAACGTTTCAAATGCTAATCGTGATACTGATTAAAGAAAAGAGTATTCTACCAAAACGTTTCAAAATTTATGTTATAACATTCAAAAAATACATGATCATTTTGAGTAATCGTAATTGCAAAATAGATCAGTAATCATAATCGTAATCGATTACATGACAAATGTATAAATATTAAAAAAATATTTTAATTATATGGGGTGAGCGTTACTGCTCCCCAGCGTTTCTATCTTTCATTAAATCATTTAATGTTGAACATCATTTTTACGCTATTGCATGCAACAGGTCAAATGTTCAAATTTGATTCGTCATTTCTATTTGTTTTTGTCTTCGCATAACCTCTTTTTTACAAAAAATTTCTTGGTTTGCAACCGTAATCAAATCAATGAAAGTAACTTTTACTACATTTTGTATTAGTAGACCTATTTCCTTTAAACTATCTGAACAACTGCAAACTAAATAACCTATTCATTTTTTTTAATGGCGTAAACATTGGTAGTTACATGTTTTTAATCATACCAGTATTTAATTTAAAAGAGAAATCAACAAAGAATAGTAAATGAACAAGCAACAGTGATTCAAGCGAAAAGTCAGTTTCGATATTTTGAAAAAAAGTCCAAATTTAAGATAAATTTCTATATAGATCTTAATTTAAGCGAGTATTTTCGGATAGAAAACCTACTGAGGCTAATTCAAAATCAAAGGTTTTATTAAGAACCTAGTAGGCTACAAGCTTTGCAACATGGATTTGCGTAATTGACGTGATTATACGGTTAATGAACCGTTTAGTCGAAATTGTTTTAATAAGCAATTTACATCTCGCCTTTCTCTCGCTTTTCGCTGCTTTTTTCTCGTGTTTTATGAAATAGTCAAAAAACTAGTGACTAGGCGTTAGAAAACTAATAATAATTCCAAAATTATTTTAGAAATTTTTGAAAAATTGCACTTTTAGATAAATAAAATCAGGAAAAGTTATAAAATTGAAGACATTCGTGCTATTAATTTTTGAGCAGCATACAGCATTTTAACAACGCGGGCACTTTCCCCCTCCGCCCCAGTCGTAATAGAGTTAAAGCGTTATAATTGGTGATTGACCAAATTAATAATAGTCCAAAAAATGTTCAATGCTGAAAAAATTAAAAAATATTTTTACATTTATGCGCATTTGAATTTAAAAAAAAGCTATAATGGTTTAATATTTTAATATAGAAAAAATTTTCTTTTATCATCTACAATGGTGCGATTTATATTTTAAAACAAAATAATATTGGAATTAAAGGAATTTGTTTTAATTTGTTCATTAGCAAAAAAAGAAAACATTTAATTTGTTCACCACAATGAAATTTAAATTACGATAAGTTGAAAATTGTAAAAAAGTAGTTAACTACGTTTAATTTTTCTATGAATAATTAACGGATTAAGAAGTTTTAGTATTCGGTTTTTTTAAATAAGTTTTTAATTAGTAAATAACCCGTTATTTTGGGATGATTTTAAATCCCTGATATATGACCCTTTACAAAAATATATGTAAAATTTATGAAGAAATTATTTAAAATGCTTAGTTACAATACCGCAAACTTTAATTTCCTTCAAATTAACATAAATTTTGTTTTACAAATGCGAGATTCATGAGCGCCAAAAGTGAGAAGCCAAAAGGTAATTGTTTCTAAAATTTGCAAGAGAGATGCATTGTGTTATATTTGCTCTACAATTATATAATTTCGACCAAAATCTAATCCAGCAAAGTTTGATAATATTGATTTAGACAAGGGGTCAAATAACTCTTTTTGAAAAGAGCCATTAAATGTATAAAAATAATTTAGCAACGGACACAAAGTTTAGAAATATTACTTTTTTTTCAACCTTTATCATCACGCTAAAATTTACATACGTAGAGGAGCGATTGACTACTTTTTGTAGTCACTGTTTAAAAACTTTTTTTATCGCTACAGCTATATAGTTTTTGTGACCAATGCGTATTTTTTGTTTGCATGCTGTATTTACCTTAGGCTTTTTTGATTCTGAGGCCATTTTCAAACAAAAAATTTTTATTTTTCATATAATAATACAACAAAGCAGCACAAAAATAACTAGTTTTTAGTCACTGACACAGTTTTGGCATTTGCATATCTTCATAGTCACACGATGTTGCGGACAGACAGATTTCTTACATGAGTCGCATTGCCTGCGAGAGTTTTTCTTGCACACGGTGCATCTTTTTTGTAGGTTTGGCTTCAAGGAATGCTGCAGTCCTCTGGTTACAACAAGTGTTGAAATGCCCATTTGAGCTGCTGCTTCCCGCACAGAATTTCCCACTTTCGACTTACATAGTCAAGATTGTATGGAAGGTGTGGCCAACTCCAATGTCAGCTTTTTCAGGAAGTCTTTCTGAGAACTTCTGTAACCATTCTTCTGTATTAATATATATGCTTTGTTTGCAGCAGTGTCTAGTATATTGGAAAAGAATAGGAGAGGCCAACGGACAGTTTTTCGAGGCAGGAAAATTTTTTCAGATTTTGGTCAAATGTGTCAACGCCACCTTTACTTGCATTATAGTACAAGATCATCTGCAGTTTTTTTGCTTCACCTCTGTCCACGCATGGGTTACTGTAGCTGGAACTAAGCAGTATCACCGGGTATTTGTTTCTTTTGGCTTGGTAGGCCACCACACATATCCCATCTTCGTTATTAAAAACAAATTTGCTTCTGTACAATTTGCTTTTTGTCGCAAACCAATGGGAACTTTCCTACGATGTTGACGAACAGTAGCCAGTGACGTTAAATTTTGCTGGAGCAACTGGTTTGCAAGAGTGTAACTAGTGAAGCAATTATCAGTGCAGATGTCTTTTCCAGTACCGTACCAAGGCTCGACGACTTTTAGCACAATATCTTGGGCCAAATTGTGATGAACACGGTTGCCTTCTTTTCCACCATATGCAATTGCATTCAATCCATACCCAGTGTTGTACTCGCAGGCCCAGAATATCTTCAGACCATATTTTCTTGGTTTGCACGAAATGTACGTTTGCCAAGGAATTCTTCCTCGGTATCCAACAAGCTGTTCGTTCACGGTGATACATTCTCCAGGAATGTAAATGCATCTTGTGTTTCAAAAAAAATTCCTCATATTTCTGAAACAGCAGCAAATTTGTCATCAATTTTTCTTTGTTTACGTGTATGCCAGTTGTCAAAACAAATACATTGCAGCAAAAGTTTGATTCTGTTTAGTAACATCACAGTACGGTAGAAAGGCTTGCTGTTACTGGGTTTCCATAAATCTCTTAGATCTGTAAAATTGTCTCGATTGCATTCTGCTCTCAATATGGTAGCAATGCTTGTCTTTAGCTTGTCCATTGAAAACATGCTTGTTGGATAGCGTACTTGGTGGAGATTTTTTCATATTTCTCGTAGCTTTCTATTTGTGTAAAGAAGGATAGTTCGGAAAATTTCTTAACTGACCAAACATTCAAAACTTTCTTTCTCACTCTGAGCTTCAGCAATTGCTCTCGGAGTCTCTGTAATAATATTTCTTTGACGTCTTCGTGCTGGCATTGGTTATGATGTGTGCGATATATCACTTGGGCTTACAACCCAATCATCGTCTTGCTTATCATCACTTTCTCAGTCCGCAGGTTTTTTCTCATCATTTGAGCTATCAGATTCTCCTTTGACAAACACTTCACCATCTCCTTCATCATCAAGAGCAGTGTCTTTTTTTTTATCCGTTTGCAGTTTAAGAGAATCACCTTTTATCTCACCCACTTCCTCTTCTTCTTTTTCTCCATTACTTTTGACATAAACGTCCTCCTCTAAGATGCCAAGCTGAGCGCAAGCATCGCAAAATGTCAATCGTCTATTAATAATAGCAAACAATAGTTTTTTATGCATAATATGTACAATCTTGTTGTAAAAGTTAATCATATAAATTTTAAGTTCATTTCATTACTTATTTTAAACATCAACTCCAAAATACGAATAAACTGCCTGTACACAAATAACATCAGAATCTTTTATGTGAAAAGCTGTTTGGTGGCAAAAAACCAGTTAATAGCTGATAACTCAAATATGGTATAGACATTATTGCAAAACAGTTTATGAGCTCGTGTCGTTATACGTTAACTTTCTACATCTTCCTACTGTCTTAGCAGCGATTTTGTAGGCATGCAAAACACTATAGCAGCAGACTATTACTTTAGCTGAAGGCAACTGCCTGGCTAGGTGTGCTTGCTTGCTTATTTTAGAAGTCCAGTTCAACTATCTCATCTACAATGATCTTATTCGCAGACAAAGAAATCATTCTAAACCTAATTCTGCCAACATTGCAAGCAAGTAATGGCTGAATTGCAGTGACCCTATTTATCAGATTCTTTTTGCTTTCTTGCTGACAATGGTATCTAGTTCAAAAAATCTCCAGTCGGTAGAGCTTTTTCCACTAAAGATCAATCAATCTTAATTGCTTTTTTACTAAAGTATTTTGTTGCATCAGTATGCTTCATTTTGCTTTGAAATAAACTTTCATATTGTCTTATTTTTAGCAAAATAAAATGACTACATTTTGTAGTGAAATGCTCCTCAACGTAACATTTTTGAATTTCTTAAAAAATAAAAATGCGATCAGATTTTTTTTACACACAGGAAACAACTCATCAAAACCTTCATTATAGTTGAAGTACACCGGTATAGGTCTTCCACAGCAAGAGCGATCAGACTGCAAAGATGCGATGACTACAGAATGTAGTCAATCGTGCTTTTAAGAGTTAAAAAAGGCAATCTCAAACAAACGCAGCATAGACCAAAAAAAAGGTTTTTACTTGAGTTTCAACTGAAGGTGTAAATCTTTTTAAGGAAAAATGAAAGCTGATAAAACAGAAAAGGTCTTCATTCACAACAAGGACGTTCCGTCTTTTGAATTAAATTAAAAATATTTGCGGGTTAATTAAATGAAATCCACGGCAAAAAACTGAAGATTTTTAATTTATTTTCTGGCCTTCACAATGCTTGTTGATAAAGATTTTCTCCATTAAACCCACGCTTAATATCTGCGTTTATTGAGACTGCTTTTTTGATCAAAAAAACACTCTTTTTAAAATTTTACTCTGCTCGCCAAAAATTTTCCGGCGCCTCTGACTGGGCCTAGTCCAATTCAAAAAAAACAATTGGAGTGAGAACAAAAGAGAAAAAAGTAGTGACTACGACGATTACGTAATGTATCAAAAAGAAATTCCTGTTAGATTAAATTCTCAAAATCTTTCAGTTTATGCAGGCGCGAAAAATGTAAAACAATTTCAGTTTTATACCTGCCGGGTTTTACATTTATATATTCTACAAATGCAATAAAAGTAGCTGGTAGTCAATTCAATAGTCATAAAGTTTTAATCATATTTAATTTTTTGTCATTCAGTTCCAAGTTAAAATTTTGATTCAGGTAACAGCTTAATAATTACCTAAGTGTACTGGTGATTCAATGCTTGGTTCTTCTACGCTTAAACCGCTTCAATATATTTTTTAATGTGCTGCAAATACGCTAGGACAAATTTTTTAAATTTTTTTGATGTAAAAAATGTGTCATTTTGTATGTCATATGTGTAAATATATTAAAGTTAATATCATTAGAATCTTCAAGCAAAGTTGCTTTTGATTAGCCAATAATGTAATAAATGTACAATAAAAATGCAAAAAATACCCTTTCAGTTTTTTAAGGTTCAAGAAATAATAAACGATTTCTTACTTTATTAAAAAAGGGAGAAAATCTAATAGAAAAATCGCTTACCAGCTTTTCAAAAAATTTTTAAAAGACTTACATTTAGAAAAGATCATATATAACTACAAAAAAATTATATAAAAAGAATATACAAAGGTATATACAAAAAATCAGTATGCAGCATTTGTCAGGTTTTTGACTTTAGAAGACATTCATATATACTGCACTGTACTTCAAATCATGTAGGAGATATTTTAAAAAGTTTTGACACAATATTTTGATCTTGATATAATTATGAAAGTAATATCCTATTTTGCAAAGGAACTTAAAAACTTGCGTGATGCGTGATGTGTTCTTTTCTCTTGTATAACTTTAAAGTTAGAATAAGCTGCAAAAATATTCTATTAAACAAAACAAAGTTAGCTCAGAGAGAAACTATATAGTTTTTGGGAAACAAAATAAGTTTTTCTCGAGCATCTTAAAAATTAAAAAACTAAAAAATTTGAGTCCGAGAGTACATGTTACGCGGCTTTATTCTCTTTTAATCTCTTATCTCAACTAATTTTGTTTCTTTTTTACTCTCACTCCGATCGGTTTTTTTTTAATTAAATTCGATTTTCTGACTGCAGCATCTCTTCATTTTTTAGTTGCCAGCCGATATTGCATAATTCTTAATAAAATTATTTGTTTCATTGAGGCTTAGAGCTGCATAAATTGCTTCATAATGTTCCAGCGTCAATCAAAACTACCGCGAAACACAGACTTTTTAAAGCATGCCAATTTATAAAAGATGTATTAAGTCTACAAAATGGAAAAACAATACAAAGCAATTCGACTAGAAAATTATATGCGCTAAACTAATACAAAATATTCTAATAGCCTACATAAACTACGTAAAATTATAAGATTATCGTATTAGTGTTGTGAATTGTAACAAAACATTTGTTCATCCAAAACTAATTAAAATATTTTTTTAATATTTATACATTTGTCATGTAATCGATTACGATTATGATTACTGATCTATTTTGCAATTACGATTACTCAAAATGATCATGTATTTTTTGAATGTTATAACAAAAATTTTGAAACGTTTTGGTAGAATACTCTTTTCTTTAATCAGTATCACGATTAGCATTTGAAACGTTTATTAAATTTTGTAATTATGAGGTTTTGGAAATGTTTATTTCAGGGGTGCAAAAGTGTTTGTGGAGTTTGGTAACGCATAGAAAGCTTTGGTAGCACATACATTTTAGCTTTGCTATACATCTTTCATGCTCCAAATTTATTAGAATAATTAAAATAAAAATAATTTGGAAATGTAATAAATAATTTATTTACCTATAGTCTACGCATTTACAAATGGATAATGCTTTTTTAAGTGCTTCCGTATTTATTCACGAAAGCCAATATAACTTAATTGCCACTACGGTAATTGTCAATACAAAAACTTCTCACGCTATTTGCATAATTGTTTCTTAATATTTATTTCATAAATTAGCAATGAATTTAATGTAGCTAGAAACATTATTAAAATTAGGATCAAATAATAACACTGGTTCATTCACTTTTCGAAAGAAGAAAAGGATTTGTTAAATATGAATATTTAGTCTTTACTTTTATTTTGTTACTATTCATGGTTAAGTGGTCAAAAGCATAGTGATTGTGATTGACATGGTCTCGGTTAAAAACCTATTTGATCCATTTCTTTATTTTTTTAAAAGGACACTTTATGGCACTTTCTTCTGCTGAGCAGTCTTGGCAAGCAGCTCTAAATTTCAGTCACATCTCTATTAAACTATAAAACTAAAATAAATAATTTCAACTGGACAACAATATCTTGGCATCTCTAGAAGCAGGTCAGCAGGATTGCTTTCTTAATGTATTGCGCCTTCAATGCTTTCCTGCAAGTCAGGAGAATGTATATAAAGAGAGATGAAATAAATAAAAATAAATTCATCTTCTGTTGTTAAAATATTTATATTTTTGTGATTCAACTCACAAGTTTAAAAAACTTATAATTTGTTTTAGGTAAATACCATCTACTGTATTAGTGAAAGAATTGATGTGAGAAAGAGCATTTTATTTTAAAGACTACATAAAATGTACCTTTTACCAGTTTAATAAACTAATCATAATTTTTGGTTTTATAATTTAAAAATTGGAAATGAATCCGAGATAAACAATTTTACATTATGAACATCTTGGCATAACTTAAGCCAGGTATTACTTTTTACAGTAGTTATATAAAGTACATACTAGAATTATTTTAAAATTGATTGTCCTTTATAGATATTTACTGGAAATTTTTTTTGAATTATCAGTACAATCTTTTGCATTGGAAGGTCAACTGTCGCTCTAACATCATCTTAAAAGTTTCTGATGTTTTGTGAGAAAACTTAAGAGAAATCTATTTTTGTTACACCAACATTGTGAAGACCTCTTAGAAATTGTAGAACTTAGCAGTGTTCTACTTCTTGTAGTTGATGCCAGTAAGTTTCTCTTTTATCAATGTAACTTATTTCTATGGTCTACTAAAGCAGTGTATGACTAGTTATTTAATTTGACACTTGGCTTTATAAGAAAATTACTATTTAGTTAGCGGTATTATTTTAAGCCATTGTTAAACGTATTTAGAAGTAAGCAGCAATATATTTCTTTAACTTTGTAATTTCACTTAAAAAATTTTTACTGCTCTACCTGGTCTTGATAAAGTTTATCCATCTCATTACTTCACAGCTGAGAAGAAAGTATGTTTAGAGAAATAGTGAAAAAATTTAATTTGTAGTCAGTGGCGGCTTGCGCATTGGAGCTGCAGCAACCTAAATATTAGTGCAGCAGTTGTAAATATTATCAGATATTATCAGCAACGCTTAAAAAATTATAACTATTAATTTTTTTATAATGTTTATAACAACCTTTTGCAGCCGTTGTACAGATATTTAAGGTGCTGCTGCTCTGCAGCCCAAAGGCGCGAGTCCCCACTGTTTGTAGTGTTAAAAATTAAAATATTCCGGACTCGCATAATAACGTCGGAGACGTAAAACCTCGAGCAACTATTTAGCAGTTACCGGTCCCTAATTTCGATTATAAGGAGAAATTTTTTTACGGTTGAAGCTTTTTATTTAGTTTTTTAGCTTTGATTAATTGATAGAATTGAAATTTGGAATTGCTTAAAAACCAATAAAATTATGATCATATTCTATATGAATTGTTTGTAAAGCGTTGTATTTTTACTGGCGCAAGACGCCTGAATACAAATTTCATTTAGAATCACGCACCACTTAAGCTACATTTTTTGTAGATATCGCTTTCTAATCAATTGGCATTGCAAGTTATGGACGAAATTCCTATGGTAAAATAGTTTCATCTTTACCCAAACTCTATTTAATGGATGTTTCCCTACCGAGCCGTGGTCCTTTATACAATGGCAAACCAAAAGCTTTGTTTTGTTTTCTGCCAACGAGGCATTTTCTATAACCAAGGGCTTGCTTAATGCGGCCTTACCATGGAAAATATTTGGAGCTAAAAAAAAAAATGTGTCAATTCTTGTCTTTTGCTTGTGTGCCTAGTCATTGAGAGTGTTTTTGGTATTATGTCTCAACGTGTTTGTCTTATTTTTGTAATGCCAATTGCTGTACGCATCGATCTGGCAGACTTAATTGTCTTAGCGTCATGTTGACTTCATAACTTTTTCATGCGCAACTTTACTTTGATTCTATTATGATTCTACTTTGAAGTTGAGACTTTGCAGAATGCTTTCTTTTCTTGGATTCTGTGGCGCTTTAAGAATGTTAGTTTTAATTTCAATAATACATATTTTGCTCAAGTTTATTTTGCTTAAATATTTTTTGTTATCATTATATCAACTATTAATCAACCATAATCTTGACAAAGTCAAAATTATCGATCAATTGGCCCGACCTGCTTTCGGACATGTCAAGATGTTGTCCGTTTAAGATTTTTAATTGGTTTGAACAAAAATTAAACCTACTCTACCGATGAGCACAGAGTTTTTGGGATGAGATAACAATAAAAAATTAGACAACATGACGTTTTGTTTGTGATAAAGATACACCGGTATGACGAGTATAAAAATGGAAACCATATCAATTGCGATTGCCATCAAAATACCGTTTTTTCCCACTGGTACAACCAAAGTAAATTTTTTTTCTGCTTAAATATTGTCATTTTAGTTTTAAATCTTGTTCAGTTTCAGTACAAATTTTGTTGCTGTATGTCAATTACTAGTTGCTCTTTTTGTAGAAGTTTTCTCATAGTCAATCTATTGCAGGCAGGTGGAAATCATGTGCCAACTGCTCAATCTACGCCTTAATACACTAGTGATCTAAGTTGATTGAAATTATTTGTGGCAATTTTAAGCAGTTGTTTTATACAAGTCTATTTTTATTATAATTTTATAATTTTTATTATAAGTTAATTATAATTTTATACAAGTCTATGAAGAGTTGTCGGCAGCGTGGTTGAGTGATTAAAGTGCCGGGCTCATGACCAACACGGTCTCGGTTCAAAACCCACTCGCACCATTCTGTTGTGTCCTTGGGAAAGACACTTTACGGCACATTTCCCTGCTTGGTGGTCCTGGCAAGCAGTTCTAAATTACAGTCATCTCTCTATTAAATTGCAAGCGGACAGCAATATCTTGGTATCTCCGGAAGCAGGTCGTTGTAATTGCCTACCCTATGTATTACCGCCTCCGTCGCTTTCCTGCGAGTCAGGAGGATAAATATAGAGATAAAATAAAATAAAAATAAAGTACTTTTTCAAACAATTTGTCAATAAATTTACAATCAGAATTAATTTTTTGTGCAATTTGTTTTCTTGAAATTTCTGCCTAAACGAAAAAATTTGAAGCTTTTAGTTGTAATGTACAGTCGTACAGAAAAGGTTTTTGTCATAAATCTAGTAACGTCCTCTTATTAAAGGAACATGGCAGATAAATAATTTATCTGCCATTACGAATAAAGTTTAACCAATTCCACCTATTGGCCTTTGACTTCAGAAAATAATTTGAAAAATTGTTTGACTAAAGTATATATAGGATTAGCAAAGATTTTTGATTTTAAGAATATTGTTTTAAAAGTTTTTCAATGGGCTTGTTTCTAATAAAACGTACTTAGAATAAAGTTTCAGTAGCATTTCTAGAAAACAAACATGCTTATTTTACAGATCATGACTAGTGATAAACAAAAACATTTTCTATTAAAGATTATTTAGAATTAAAAATCAAATAAAAGCCTTTCTGTCTTTGTTTAAGATTTTCAGAAATAGTGAAGCAAAACCACAGCTTGTAAATTTTGGTGCTTCCTGATTTTGAGTATTTACCAAAGGTTATTTTTATGTGATTTTGGATAGTAACTCTAATTATACTTTTAATACCAAACTGAAAATAAAGTATAGCATGAAAAGAATATTCATTGAAATTAAACCAGAAACGGCAAGAAAGAAAATATGCAGTGATGGCTTTAGTAGGATGCGAACAGAGTGGCCTCACCGGCCCCGTCCTAAGCAAAATTCTGCTCTATTTTGTCATAGTAGCACCATGATGGTGACAAACCTAAAATGATGACCTTTTTTTAGAAATCACTTTGTTTCAGAACACTAAAAATGGGCCTCCCTAAAACGATGACGTGTCTTTTTAGAGATCTTTTTGTTTTGAACTCTAAATAGTAGCCCCCCTAAATTTAAAACTCACTTTATTTCCGAACACTAAAAAAGACCCCTCTTTAATTGATGACTTTTTTAAAAATCATTTTGTTTTGGAACACCAAAAAGTGGCCCCCCATTTTTTCTTGCACTGGGCCCTCGTTTTTGTAAGGCTACCATTGATTATTTGTATCAAAGAAATTTACTTCTGTTTTAGTTTACTTTACTTTGAAGGCAAGCTAAGTTGAGTTTAAAAAACTAGATTTATTAACTGCCCGATTATGAAACTTCGCTTGTTTTTGTGTTTAATGGACGGTGGGGTCGTAACCCTGGTGATAAGTTTTTAAGCCTAATTTAATAAAGAATGAACAAACAAGTATATTAGGCATTGAGTAGACAAACTTGCTAAAATATTGTTAATAAGCTAATATACAGTTACTTTAAAAATAGAGCTTATAGCCTATAAATTTCTTCAAATAACTTAGTGAACGTCAGCTGTTACCGTGTTAAAATTTTCTTTAAAACGGCCAATATGTTTGTAAATTATTTTTTCTCAAATTTTTATGAAGCAAACATGTTTGAGGGGTGAATAAAATATTTGATTAATTTAGGTTCCTGTTAACTTCTTTTTTTATTAAAATTTATTTATTAAAACAAAATGTCGCATTGTTTTAATCAGTATGAACCAAATTTTTTCAATGTCTCATTGTTTCATTGTCTGTAAACGGGTCTTAAGTCCTCATCAAAGCATCTAAAAATCTTTTACGCATCTTAACAATAAACCATGAACGATAATTACATACAATTTAACTAAAATTTAAACAACAGTTTTTTCAAGTTTATGCCGTATTGCTACTACAAATTTAATTTAAAAGCAATAACAAGTCAATACGTATTACAAAAACAACGCCATATTTAGAATGAAAAAAAGAAAAAAGATGGAAAGAATAGGAATCACATGACCAAATTAAAGTAGTTGTAATAAAAAAAACGAACCGTTTTCATACAATTATTTATTTCATTTTGGTTGATTTTTTTAATTAAAAAAGCTTCATGAATTTTACAGTCGTAGTCGTAATGCATTGCTCCGCAATCTGTTTTTCGCTCACGGCACGCTTTGAAACTTTCAAAATTTTGCAGTACATTAAGCAAAAATGTAAAAACCCTAAACGTTTTAAAAAATTTTTGAGCTTACAGTTATCAAACTGTCTAGCAAAATGTGGTCCAAACATTGGCGTGCGGGCCGCATGCGGCGTTTTTTAACGGCCCGCAAACACTTTCTTAACACTAGCTTTACGGAGGGGTCGTTTTCGACCCTGGATGTTGTTTATTCGCTTTATATCTTCTAAACGCGTGACCGAATGTCGATGAACTGCTTTGACTTTTCCTAAAATTTACTCTAGATTACATTCCAGGTTTTGAAACTTTTAAAAAATTGCTTACTACTTGAGTTTTTGCGTCCTGAAAAAAGCTACCCCTAGTTTTACGGAGGGGTCGTTTTCGACCCTTTTCATATATATAATCAATTTTATCAGGAACCAGGCATTATTGGAGACAGAGCTGTATTGTAAAACATCTTGTTAGCAGTGGCAAGCAATAGCTGGTCTGTGACAGCAAAATGTGACAACAACGTTGAAAGAACCCTTTAAGTAAATACTTATGACAAATGAAAAACAAGTACTGGTATTCTAACTCTGTAAGACCATTTAAAAAAAATCTTTTCAGAGACAAAGCTTTGTTTGTAGTGCATCATATCAGCTGTAATTGAAATATTAGTTATTTTGTTGATAAGGAAACAAATGAAAACAATCAAAAGAAAGTGTAAATACCGCTGGTTAACAGGATTTTATTAATTTTTTTGTATTAGATTCCAATTCATTACAGTAGTTGGTATGAGGTGAGTATCGCTAGCAAGGAGGTATTTGCGTTAGCCAATAATAACAAAGTTTTTGCCTTAGCCAGGATAGTTTCATTTATAAAACACAGTACACAAATAACCCACAGCGTACTAGAGTAAACAAAAGCTGTTTTGTGATTATTTGTTAGGTCATTCGTATAATTTTAAAGTCAATGAAAATGTTTTTTCGCGGAATTTGTTTATGCTATAGTCTAACGCAAGCTTTATAATAGATATGAATGCTAACAAAATTGCAGACACAGTCTTATCATGGGATACGGATGATGAGCTATCAGATGAAGAAGATATTTATTCTGGTGCTGTTGGAGACGAAGAAGTGGTATCACCAGCAAACATATACATTGATTCAGATTCCAGTAAAGGTGAAAGTGATGATGATTTAAACTCCCAGCCTACATCTTCTGTGCAAACATCTTCTGCGTGCTTGTTGGGAAGAGATGGCACTGCGCGGAAATGCTCCAATCCAGTAAGTAGTGGGCGTGCTGGAGCTCATAACGTGTTTACAGCAAAACCAAAGGTTCCTCGTGATGTAGCTTCATCAAGAAGCCCGTATGATGTGTGGAAACATTTCATTTCTGAACATATTTTGCATATCATCTGCAGATACACAAATGAAGAAGCTCAACGAAGAGGCGATGAACAATTAACTGTGAGCCTAGCCAAATTAGAAGCGTTTATTGGACTCCAGTATGCGAGAGGGATCTATGGTAAAGATCATCCCGTAGCTTTCTTGTGGAGCAAAAGATATGGCATTCCTATATTTTATGAAAAAATGAGTAGAGATTATTTTCTAAAAATCTTGAAATACCTAAGGTTTGATGACAAACCAAACAGAGTCAGAAGTGGACCCGACGCTGACAAGTTTTCACTGATTAGACAAGCATTTGAAAATTTTACTAATCAATGTCAAAACAAGTATACGCGTAAATTTTTGCTAACAGTGGATGAACAACTGATGCCTTTGAAGTCGCGGTCTTCTTTTGTGACTTTTATGCCAAACAAGCCCGGTAAGTATGGTGTGAAGTTTTGAGTCCTGGCTGACGTGAAAACAAATTATGTCTCAAACATTGATATTTATCTTGGAGCTCAAGAAAAAGAACAGCGCTTTGGTGCTCCTCTTGCTGTATCCGTGGTTGTCAATCTTTGCAAACATATCAAAAGAAAGGGTCACAACATAACATGTGATAACTTTTTTACCTCATTACCCGTTGCCGAAAAACTTGCGAGAGACAAACTATCTATTGTAGGAGCAATGCGAAAAAATCGACGCGAGTTGTTATAAAAAATGACTGAATCAGAGAATAAAGCTACATACTCAAGTAACTTTTATTGGCATGATCCCACAAACTTCTTATTTGTGAAATATCAAGCAAAAGAGAAAAAGTCAGTTTACTTGCTTTCCAGCATGCACGACTCGACAGATGTTGGTACAACTAATGAAAAGAAAACGCCGAAAATGATTTTATTTTATAACGCAAACAAAGTAGGAGTTGATTGCTTTAAACAAATGGCACGCTTAAGCACTACAAGGTCAGCGAGTCGAAGATGGCAGGTGGCTGTCTGGGACAACATCTTGGACATTGCTGCTATCAACTCCTACGTATTGTATAAAAGAGTAACAAGCAATCGCATAACACGCCGGCAGTTTATACTAAAGCTTGTAGAAAACCTGCTGGGCAAGCCAGAACCTTGTCTGAGCAACAGCAATAGGCAGCTCAGAGGAGACGATGAAGAAGTGCGGAAGCGGAGGAAGTGTCATGGTGTATGCTGCGACAACAAGACAATCTCAACTTGTATTTTATGTCAAAAACCTATTTGTGGAAAATGTTCACCAGACAATTTCAGAGTGACTTACGTAAAGTGCTTAGCTTGCGTAAAACTGACTAGTTAAATGCTTTTATATTTTGTACAAAACGTACTTTTTAAAAGTAAAATCATTTCTTTATGTGTAATCATTGCAATACAGCAGATTAGTAGTTTAGAAAATAATGCAAGAAAAACACAATAAGCAAAACAAGATCGGGGTCGAAAACGACCCCTCCAGAAAATTAGGTATAGAAAATTTCCCGTAAAGCTAGTGTTAATGTCATATAATTATAAAAATTACGATTATATGATATTACTATCACTAGCCATATATCCCTAGTAAGTCAGGTAAGATCAGAGTAAAAGTCATTATATAATATTAGTTATGGGATAACAAAGTCGTTTTACAGTTTTTGACGTTATGATCTCTAGCCTTCTATAGTAGGCCAGCTCTGCTGTACTCTAGTCAGTAAAGCACAGCAAAGGAAATAGTTTTGTTGCCTGTGACCGAATTTTAAGACTACTGTACTCCTTATTCAGTTGCAAGCTAGATGTACATTTGAAAGTACAGTACATTACAATAATTAGTTGAGTTTAGTAAAAATAGGTTTCAAAAGAAAACTGTCAGACAAAAACAGAAAAATTAATTTTATCTGGGAAAGTTTTTCGTTACTGGGAAATTAAAAGAATGTGGAATTAAGATGAACCTTGCTTTTTTTTGACAAAAAATTAACCAGAAGTTTTGAAAACGTGTCTTCATCTCATCAAACTGATGCAAGAAGAGTGATAAAAGTAAGTGACATCGTGACTTTGCAATGGAAAGGAGATATTCAGCAGTGCAATAGTAACTTGTAAGTAACTAATGTAACTAAATGTAACTTCTCTCTGGCTTTGGATGAAAGCACCGACAACCGTGATATCAGTCAAATTTTAATTTTCATCTGAACTGTTGACAATAAATTTACTGTTTGCGAAGAATGCTTGAAGTTTTTTCACTTGATGGGTCTACAAAAGCGATCGACATGTATAACAAACTTGTTGCTATTGTGGACCACCAATAGAGGTTTTGAGAAGTGTACATGTATTGTAACATATAGTGCAAGGTTAATGAGCGAGGAAGGACTGGTAGATATTGTTAAAGGTCGCGGTGTGTACATTTCATTGTATTATTCACCAAAAAGTATTATGTATAAAACTAATGCATATGACTGATGCTTTAATTTGTGTGAGAAATATTATAAACATCATCAAGAGTGGAAATAGAGCCCAGAGACAAAGAAAATTCATCTGACTCCTGAAAGACATTGAGGGCAAATATGAAGAAAAAGGGTACTTTTACTTTAAAATTCGATGGCCAACTGCAGACAAAACATTAAAACATTTCTTTTTTTTTTTGTGAAAAGAAAATATTAAATTTTTTACTGAACGAAACAGAAAGGACGACTGAGGAATACCAATTTCAGTTAAGCGATAACAAGTTTATTGGTTCATTGGAAATCTTGACAGTTATTAATATTCACTTGAACATCTTAAACAAAAAATTGCAAAACAAAAAACAAAACATATCTCAATTAGTTGGACAAATTGAAGGTTTTTGAAAAAAACTTGTGCTGTTCAGGGCTTTTTTACAAAGGTATGATGTGACTCCCATTTTCTTCATGTAGCGAATCACTTGGTGAAAGAAAAATTCTTGGTTTTTCTGTATTTTTTGAGAAAATTTGTGAAATTAGTAACGAGTTTAACCCTTTGATTGCCGTAAGCGACTACAGTCGCTTTCCCATTGTATACCATTGGTTGCCATAAGCGACTTTAGTCCACAAGTAGTAATAAAAAATTGGAGTCTCTGTATGACTGCACACTCCTGACATCTATCCAAATATGAAAAAATTTTCGCGTTATCTCTCTTACCGCACGAGTTATGGCGTTTTGAATGTGCGTCTCTTTAAAGTTTAAAAACCTCTGCTTCTGCATCAGTCATATGTCACGTATCTCTTTTAATTTCTCGGAAGCGTTGCGTGAAAAAGAGGCGCAGACGTGTTTTGACTAAAAACAGTCTTGGGAAGGGGAAGAAAGTTTTTAACAGATTAATACCAAAGTGCTTGTTCGTGCATTGCAGTTAGTGTCATGGTGTTACATGTGGGCAAAATGATAATAATTTAAGTTTTAGAGCATTAAATATTCAGCGCTATTCTTATGTTTTTTTTCGTGTTTGTTTATATTTGATAGGTTACAGGTGGTTGTGTTATTGTTCTCTATATTCTTGACTCAAGTCATACAAAATATAGTGGCTCTTTATTCCAAAAAAACAATAAATAAAACAAGAGCAAAACGGTCGATGCCAGGACCGAAAAAAAACGATTGTAAGTAAAAAAATATACGTAGGTCTAATAAATATAGTTAGGTCTAATGATACTGTATTAATTTTATTTTATGTATGAGGTACCGTTCCCATGAAGTGTGAAAAGCAGAGGCACTGAGCATGTGACCCACACCTATAACCTGTAATTAACAGCTAGGCTATTGTTTATGTTGCTTCAATAAATACGCCACCGTGAAATTCTATATAATATTATATTCTTTATTTTTTATTATTTAGATATTTATATGCTATATAATGACTAAGAGAAAGAGACCATTGGATGACAGTGAAATTTATGAGCTTTTGAATGCCTCAGATGATGATTTTAGTGACTCTGAATTAGAATCTTCAGATCCAGAATATGATTCTTCAGATGAGCGGGAAGAGGAAGCTACTCATGCTCCCCGGATCAGCGAAGGGCTAAGCTGGCAAACTATTGACCTTCAAGAAAGTGTACGCATAGGAAGTGTACCAATCCTTTAGTGGCAAACATTGTGTTATTGGTTTTGATAATCTCAGTCCGTACGAATGTTTTGAAAAGTTTTTCCTCAGTGCAATTTATGATTTGGTGGCTTGAGACCAATAGATATGCGCAGGCGATTTTAGCCTCAATAGAATTGGCACCACGGTCAAGATATTGGCAATGGAAGGACTTATGTGCAAAAGATATTATGGCTCTTGTTGCTGTGGAGATGGGAATGAGACTAGTGCGAAAGCCCAGCTTATCATACTATTTTCAAAGTTCGTTTTGGCTGACGTGGACACCCGGATTTGGATTCCTTATGTCAAGAAATCAATACCAGCTGATGAGATCCTTCTTGAATTTTTCTAACAATGCTGATGACGACGGTAACGATAGACTTTTCAAAATTAGAACAGTTTTGGAGCTTGTCGAAAAGACGTACACGTCTTGTTACCATCCGCATAAAGAACTCTCGGTTGATGAAACCATGGTGAAGTTCAAGGATCGGCTGTTTTTCAAAAAATATCTGCCCTCTAAACCTTTGTCAAAATGGGGCGTAAAGGTGTTTTCCCTATGTGACTCAACAACTGGATTTTTGTTGAAATTTCGCGTTTACACGGGAAAAGAAGTTATACCTGAGCGGGGTATTGGTTTAGGTCACCAAATAACAAAAGAATTGCTTGAAGAATTTTAAAAGAAAGGTCATGTCATTTTCATGGACAATTTTTATTCAATCGTCCAATTGTTTGAAGACTTGATGCAGCAAGACACTGGGGCTTATGGTACAGTGCGTCCTAACAGAAAGGGCTTGCCTAAAGATATGAAACAAACAAAACTGAAGAAAGGTGACCTCCCAAAAATGTGGCTGACAGAAGATAAAGCACTGCTTGCCTGTACTTGGCAAGACACCGGCAAAGTCAACATGCTTTCAACGATTGGGGATTCCAGCGTCACTGATGTGACCGTGAAGAAAAGAACGGGACCGACGGTAGTGCCAAAGCCATCCATACAAGTGCTTTACAATAAGCACATGGGTGGGGTGGATAAATTTGATAAACTGTGTGGGTCGTACAACTTCAATCGGCGAAGCAAAAAGTGATACCAAATTCTTTGGCACTTTGTTATTGAAGTGGCACTTGTCAACGGAAGAATTTGTTACAACGCAGCAAATTCAGGGGCCGCCGTAAGTCAAACAGCCTTTCGAGAAAGGTTGATTGATGGATAGTTGCAAGGCTATGAAAGAAAAAGATCATCAAAAGTGGGAAGGCCATTCACAAAACCCATTGAGACTCGCTTGACAGAAAGGCATTTCCTGGTACAGTTCGCTGATAAGTCGCACAAGCCAAATTACATTGTTTGCACTGTCCTGCCATCGGCCTGCACAAAAAAAGGAAAAGGACAATGCAAACGAAAGCAAACAACATATTACTGCCCTTCCTGCCCTAACGACCCACCCTTTGCATTTTGCCGTGTTTTGAAGTTTTTCATACTCGCCAGGTCTACAAAAAAAGTGCCAGTGCACATAAAGGGGTCAGCAAGAGGCAAGTGGTTTTACTTCAATTTTGCTTTTTTATTGTTCTTTGTCATTTTTATTGATTCTCAAGTGCAGTTATTTATTCTTGTATTTGTTTATTACAAATATATTCAGTTATTCTAGTACAAACAATGTTTATATTTATAATTATAACAACAAAAAATGTTATATCCATTATGAACTATGATCTGCTTTTACTTGATATTCTTGGAGAAATTAATTAAAAATTAATGTTTAGTATTTTTTTTGCTTTATTTCTAACTTATATTCAAAAAATATAATATCCAAGCTTTCCTAAAACTGGCATTTCAACTTGTTTATTGAAATTTTGATTTTTCATAAAAAAATTACACACACCTGGAAACGAAGAAAAAAATATTTGGCAGTCAAGGAGTTAATAACAGATTTGCTGATTTTGATTAGCTAAAAAGAAAAGTGAAAAGTTTTAACACTCCGATACAAGTAGTCGTAGAGTCTTAACCACCTTATCTTCAGCAAGAATTATGTGAACTGCAAGAGGATCCTTTTCTTTTGTCAACAAAGAAAGCGTGTAAACGCGTTTTAAAAGCTTATAAGCAAATAATAGTTCCCCCACTTAAGAGATTTTGTACAAAAAATGTGCTCCATGCTCATTAGCAAGTACATTTATGAAAGTGCTTTTTCTATTATGAAGTAAATAAAAAGCAACAGGCGGAGCAGAATGGCTAATGTTAACTTTTTCCCATAGCATATCTTTTCTTTGAACATAAATCCTCCTGAGAAAATTACAACATTACAAATTACAAACCAAGACAAATACAGTTTCACAAGCAAACTCCACAAGCTACTTTATAACTAACCAAATTACAGAAAAGAGTAGAAATACAAATATTTTTCAACCATTTATTACCAATTCATTCGACTTTCATATTTATATTTGTTTAAATGGCGTTGCACTCACAATTCGGTGAAGGAGCTAGACTCTGTTTGTGGATTGCAAACTGAATCGCCAAACACTAATGTTAGAGAATGATCCCTTTCATAAATCAAAATAATAGCTACACCAATTGTTGAAAATATTTAATTATCTATGATGATAAAAATTAAATTAAAAATTACAGTATACAATCTTTCATAGTTATTCTACAATTATCGTATAATCATGATTAATTTATTCTATTTGAATAAGGTTATTATTATAAATGCTCTTATAAAAGAATTGTAATACCTGTAACACGATAATATCCGTAATAAATTGATAATAATGCTGAATGTTGCTGTGGTAAGAGTTCTTAGGTCATAAAATAGAAACAATAAGGAGCCTTACATATTTGAATAAAATCAGCAACCAGCCTGCAAGCGATTGCACTTAACCCAAGCTGTTTAGTGCAAACTCAATCCAACAAACCTGGCACTGGCTATGGGCATAAAAGCATGGAGCTTGGATATACTCTCACAGTACTCCGTGTTTCTCACAGTATATCTGTAACTCGTCCACTTAGAAGCGCGGATGCCAAGTTCGGCATAACCATTTAACACATTCCGCGCAGCTGACACAAACGAGCGTCCAGATATTAGTCTCCCTTAATAAGCATCTGAGGGTACACTTAAAAGACAATGCAATATATGATCACGGTCCAGGGGTCCACGGTAAGCCAAGGAGAGTGTCGTTCCCATTCAGTAAAGCTTAGTTGGCTGAATGCCTAAAAGTATGGGTAAGTGATCCGTTGGATTGAGACGCAAGGATGTAGTAACTATGCGCAAGACGTCATCCAAGGCGCTGTCTATGAGGTGAGTGTGAGTACTGTGACACCAGTCTGGTGTGCAGTAATCCGCAGTTGAGTAAACTATAAATAGGGCAGCCGTGTGCAGTGTTTTGGCACCAGTATGTAGTGGTGGCTGCAGAGCTACATACCCCCAAATATCTGCGAAGTAGCTGTAAATATTTTTAACAAAGCTTTAATTAATTATTTTTTAATTTTTTTTTAATTTTTTTCAATTTTCTTTACATAAATTTATGTTCAGATTTTAAAGCACATTTGTAAAACAATTTGAATTAGCAACTCTTGAACTTTTTTAAATACAGCTTCAAATATTTTACACAAATAGACTTGAGAATTAGACTCAACCGTTCTAAATAAAGCTTTAAAATTTCACGCGAGTTGACGCAAAATGATGCATTCTAATGACGCTTTACATGGAAGACTCAATGTACGGACGAAGACTCAATTATTATCCTCGGAATCATGCTCTGGATCAGAAAGAATAATGTCTTCTTCGTTGTCGTCGTCTGAAGGAACATAATCGCTGTAATCGTCGTCATCATCCAATCTGTCGCTCGTGCTTGAATCCTCCTAATTGTCATCAAAAAGAAGACTAGCAACTTCATCTGCAGTACGATAATTGCTCATCTTGACTTTACCCAAGCAAAATAATAGCAAGAAAAAAAACAACTGTTTACAGAATTAGCTGAAAAAATTTACACAATGTTTCCTTTTCAACCTAAAAAAGATTATTTTAGCCAAGCATTTTACTGACAACATTGTTGTGACTGTTACGGCTAATCCGCTAATTTGGTGGTCCCTTTTTTATTTTCAATATAATTACTACATCCGGGTTACGTACATAATTTCAATCAGCGTTCGTAACTGGTTGTTTTATTTTTGGAACCACATGCTTGTGACAGGACCACATTGGTAATCGAAGGTAATCAATAATTTAACTTTTGGATTCTATTTGTATAGATCGGTCTACCTTTTTGTTAAATCGCTACTTGAGTAGCCTTTGGTAACTGGAATAATTTGTGTACAGTATATAATTAATTTCTGTGATTTTACTGCCTTTTATTTCAAATTATATTTCTCCCTGGTGGATCAGGTGGCTGGTGTATCTAGGGAGAGCTAGTAGGCTACTTTAGTGCGCATTTACTGCCCGACCTATCGCTTATTCTTATAGAATTCTACGGGCTGTTGACTTGCTCGTATAGTGACTAACTTTATACAACAGTCAGGTATGCCCTGCACGCAAGAACTCAACACCTTGAAGTAAAATCCTGTTGACAAAATACATATTTCTTTCAACCTTCTAGAGACAAAAACTTTACAAGTGAAAAAATCGCCACAAAAAAGCTTTTCAATTGCTTGAGGTTTCATTGCAAATCCAACTGGATTGCTTTCTAAACTGACTAGCTTTTCCACTCAAAAAAGCAAAGGTCTTCTAAAAAATTAAGACAGTTTACCAATTATTTTATCCAGCTTTCTGCACAAGAAACAAACGCAAAAAATGAAAATAGAGCTGGCCGAATGTAGTCTCCATAATTAGGTTTCTATAATATAGTTTATATATAGGGTTTTTCGATCTAATTCGTTGTTTTTGCTATCAAATTTGTTCTTTTTGCAATCAAATTTGTTTTTTTTGCAATCAATTTTGTTTTGCCAAAACTTTTATATATATATCTTTGTATAAAGTCACCGATAGGGTCTATATACATATATACGTAATATGGGGTCTCTGCATTAGGTCTCCATAATATCAGGTCTTCATAATTAGGTCTTCATAATCTATAATCGCTATAATTAGGTTTATATATATATAGTCTTCATAATGTACTGTATATATAGATAGGTATATAGAGGTATCGAAGATCCTATATGGAGACCCAATATTATTTGGACTGTATTATGGAGACCATATCATGGAGACCTCATATCTATTATTGAGACTACATTATGGAGACCTAATTTTGGAGACTTATATATATACTTTATATAGCTTTTAAGTTTGTCAAGTTTTTAACAGAATTACAAACTTCAAAATCAAATTTCAAGGCCCCTGGACGTTGAGGGCCTACTCCTAAGTTCTTACTTGTCGTATGAGACAAAATTCTTTACAAATAGCCGCTCGCAAAGCGAATTTCTCGTACAACGAGGCACTCGTACTTCGAGGTTCTCCTGTATTTGTTTTTATTAAAAAACTCAACAAATTATTTAAAATTATTTTTTATTGTGCTTAAAGTGCGAAACTAAATATTTACTATTAAAATTTGTGTTTTACAGATGGTAGATTCACGGACGGCAAAACGGGGGGCCTGTGGGCAATTGCTTTTAAAATTCGCAAGATAGAAGAATTATGTTAGATTTATCTCTACAATTATATAATCTCTAATCCCCAATCCACGATAGTGTCAACCAGTGATGTAGTTGAGACCACAAACGTTGAGACCGAAATCAAGACCGGGACCCGATAATTTTTCCGAGACCAAGACCGAGATCGAGACCGGAAAATTTTGAGACCTAAAGTTTGACATTGAGACCAGAAATAATCGAGACCGAGATCGAGACCGAAAAATTTTACAAAAATATAGTCGGTTTATTTATTTCAAAAACCATAAATTTCTATTTTCTAAACAGCAATCTAAGATTACTTTTTAATTGAACAAGCATCTCGATTATGTTGAAAAGAGCTTTGCTCAAGTTTAATTGCATCATTAAACAATCAGCTTTAAAAAATCTTTCAACTAGAGCAAAAGAAAGCCGAAATATATAAGGCACGGCGGTAAACAATGTTTAAAACAGCTATCAAAAAAACTTTAAGAAAAATCATTAAAAATTTTTTTCAAAACCCAAAAATGCTGAAGGCACGCCTAATCAAGAAAATGGTTGAAACTTGGGTGACCGGTAAATTCCACCCCAGTATATTCCATCATAGTTAAATTCTAACACATTATATTCTAACACGGAAATTTGTTAGGTTCAGATGGTTAGGTGTTAGGGTTAGAGTTAGAATTAGGGGTTAGGGTTAGTAGAGTTAGGGAAAAAATGTGCTTGTCAACTACCGTACTTTGTCTTGCAGCTTATAGCGTGATAAATCAACAACAGTATACTAATAAAATGAACAGTCAACATGGTGTGATATCGTAGTGGAATATACAGTGATAAAATATACAACTACAATGCTGGAATTTGCCGCGTAAACTGTGTCGTGGTGGAACATACCGCAATAGAATACACCTAAAACCAAAACTTCATTCAAATATTTAATTAGCTTGGTTATCTGCGTTGGTGCGTTGTATTTGTTGGATTCGTTGGATTTGTTGGCTATGTTTGATTTACATACAATAGATTTAGTCTAATTAATCTCCTAAAAAAGATTACAAACAAAAACTAATTATACAAACCAGTAAAAGCTGCTTAACAACTTGCTGACTTTTCTTTTGTATTACCCCTGTTTATCTTATGTTCGTCTTTGTGTAGGTTAATCAAAGTAGTTTTAGTTATTTTCTTCTTTTCTACAGTACTTTGTCTTATTAGCACTTTGGTAATTTTTTTTTTAAAAATTAGATTCATACAATGGCGTTTGCAGAAATTTGTTATGGGGGAGGTTGAGAGCCGAAAACACGATCATTATAATTGGTACCGTTTTTTACAAAAGGAAGGCCTGAAGCAACAAAAAAAAAGGAGCCATTTTCAAATATTCACTTAAAAAAACAATTAAAATTATTTATTTATTCTTCATATTATTATGTTTCTTTATTTTTATTGTCCTGACTCCCTAACTTGCAGGAAATTTTCGGTGACTCACAGAAACAATATGGTAAATGGGAAGAATTTGGCTCAAAACGCCTCAAGATCCAGCACTTTAATTATGTTCTTGGCTGCTGAGTTAAATTTTAACTCGAAAAACTGTTCTTGTGCTTCATCATGTCGCCTATTTCGCATTGTAATGTGTTTCTTGCTTCTCATCTATAGGAGAATTTTATTTGATTAATTTTTTTTTAAATCAGATAAATGAGTTTTTATTTGTGCTTTAATTGAGACTCGCAGTTACCGTTTGCGAGTGCAAAATCCAATTAAAAAAAGCTTGCTGGATTCCGTTGTTCAATTTGATTCTTGCTGAGGTCAAGTTTCCTGTCATTTTGATTATCAAAATTAATAAAGAATGTGTTGTAAAATATGTTAACAATCGCGCCCCCTTGAAAATTTACGTACACCCTCCAGGGGAGGCGTGCCTCTCCGGTTAAGAACCACTGAACTAAACCATTTACTGACTATGTTTATTCAAAAATTTTACAAGGCAAAAAGGCTTTCAATATCATTTTGCAAGGGAAATTGTTTATGATGAAGAAATCAGTAAATCATCACCACATCAAATAACAAAAATATCAAAAAATGTCCGGTCTCGAGACCAATGTAAAAAGTACGAGACCGAGACCAGATCATCAATATTTTCAGGTTTAGTAAAAGAAATGCCGCTGGCAAAAAGTAAGCACTTTTATTTATTAATTTTTTAGTCTTCAGAAGTTTTTTAATAAAAATGTTGTCCATTTTACTTACAGTTAAAATTTGCGTTTGCTAAAAGTGTTTTTTGACCACAAAATTGTCGTTTTTAAAATTTTATTTGCCCGCCAAAAAATTTTCCGGCGCCTCTGAATGCAAAAACAAATTGTCTTTTATTTGCCAAACGCCACTGTTTGTTATTTCACTTAAAAATATCAAATCTCTTTTAAGCTTTTGGTATTTGAAAACTTTAACTTTTAACCGATTTTGATACTATAGAGTATCAATTGTTTTATTATAATTTTTTCTTATCTGAACAAAATTATTAACTGAGAGAAAGTAAATATAAAAAAATATCATTTTCAAAAGAAAGCAATCATACAAATATTAAAAAATAATCCCAAACTGTCGAAAACTAAACCAGGTCCAAACCTGCAATGATTGGTACGTAGATCCATTGTAGGATGCATGGACTGGAAAAACTAATTTTAAAAACTTTTACAAAAAACCTTAGTTAATTACTATTATAAGCTTTCGTTTATCACAACTTCTTCAGACAATTTCTTCAAGTAGAATGACTGAATAATTTAAATATTTTTTTAGAATTTATTCAAGTAGAATGATTATTACAGCTTTTTCAGGTAATTTATTTAAATTTTATTTTAATAAGTTGTCTAAAAAAGTTTTAATAAAAAAAGTCTATAGTGGTATATAGCTGGACTTTTTAGTCAAGAAAAGCATATAAATATATCTGACAAAAATGAGTTTTAATTTTTTATTATGTTTTAACCGTTTTAAATAGAAATCTTTTTACTGTAAGACACTTTTCATTTCAAGTTACAAAGAAGTGAGAGAAAAAATCAATATCAAACTTTTTCTGTTCAGGTTTGTGTTTGAACCAAGTTTGACAGGGTTCAGCGTTACGTCATCAAAAAATTTGGGTCTGAATTCAAGCCAACTGACATCATGTTGTTACATAAACAAAGAAAATTCAAAGGAAAGAAATTATAATCAGTGATCATTATTCTAGCTTGCTTTCATCGGCACATTTTGTATTTAAGAAGAACTTTCTGATTTGATTTACACAAAAGTCGGATTTAATTTAAACTTGAACTATTTTTTCGATTTTAGCTCGAGGTCGGCTCTGATATATTAAAATCAGTTAAAACTATAAACACAATAATAAAAAATATATGATGTTTTAATTAATGTAAAAGTATGAAATTTTTGCCCATAAAAACTGTATTTTTTATAATATGGTTTTATTTTTGAGTTAAAAAAGTTTTTACGATTATCGCACAAAACAGTTACAATGCAATTGAATAGTTTAAAACAAATTTCACCTGCTGTCCCATTGTAACCTTGCACATTCAAGAGATAATTTGATTGAGAGTTTCCAACGGAAAATTTTCTAAACCAAATAGATAAAAAATAAATCATTTTACAGATTTTTTTCAGTTCTGATATTTTCTGTGGTAATCGCAAAACGTTAAGATTTTTTTTGAATCACAACTATTTAATTTACTCTGCAATAATAAAATTAGCTTGGTTTACGTACACTGTACAGGTCGGCAAAAATCTTTAAGATTTCTAAATTCTGTGGATATAATATTTTAATTATTTTTTTGAAAATATAAAAATTTTTCTTTTAAGGCATGAGAACACAAATACGTCTTGTCCTGTTAGAAAAAACACGTTATTGTGTATCTAATATAACAAAATTTACATTTCCAAGCCAAATAGGGCAATTTTACCCTTTTAAAAGTTTTGAAAAAACGCAATTAACGAGAAGGTTGTATTTAAGTTAAAATTCATACAACTTCTTCAAAAAGTATGCATTTTATTTTTTTATGCCTAGATTTTTGTATTTTCTTGCATTGAAAACCAATCACTTTCTTAAATTTTGAACACAACTAATATAAAACTTAATTAACCTAATTTGAATAACTCATCCAGTTTGACCTTCAGCAAGAAGACATGACTTTCTTTTTTAATTTATGGAAAAATATTTATAAGGTATTTAAAAAAATTTGGTTTTTATATGCAAAAAACTTAAAGAGTTATAAAAAAGTAGTAAATTAATAAAATAATGTTTCCAATTAGTTAATTGAAAATATTAATCAACAGGTTTTATTAAAATTTCTATGCAAATAGGTTTTCAATGCAAGAAAATATTACAATCTATTGAATGAAAATAAATAAAAAACCGAATAAAAAGTTATCAGTTTGAAACTGTGTCTAATTCCTCCACTTCGTTACCAAATTTAAATGAAGAAATAAAAAAAGTTTTTAATGTGTAAATCTGTCTCTGACTTTTGAATTTTTACCCCGAAATAGCGGTGATCTCTAAAAAAAGGTCTTCACCTCAAATTTTGACCATTTTTGGGGCACAAAAACTTTGTTTTTTCTAAGTATTTTCTTGTCGCTGCCCAAAAATTGTAATTTTGCCCAAGTTTTTAAGAATTAAGATGTAAATGTTTTTTTCTTCTCCGTCTTTTGTGGCAATGTACATATCCAATAAATTGTTTAAAAAAAACTGTTGTAAGTTGTATTACGCCTACTTTTGGCGTACTTGTGTATATGCAGCTGTATTTTCATATAAAATTATATTTTTTACAGATTCTTCTGAATTTCCTCCTTACAAATTTGCATCTATTAGGCGTCGGAGGTTGAATTCGTCTTTTTAAAAAAATTTTTTATGGAACATATATTTTTTTGAAATTTGCGTTCTTTTTTATAGCTTGATAACATTTAAATGAAAACTACTCTAAAAATAAATTTAGGCCTCAAAGGGTAAATAAAAACTACGTAACTAAAAGTAAGAACACAAACTTAACAATTTCAAGTAGATTTTGGCTAAAAGCAAAGCTTTGTTACATACAAATGAAGATAATAAAATTAAAATTACAATATTTTTTCCATTGTTACTAGTAGCAACGTCACATACAAAGACAACGGCTCAGAAGTTATCAATAATTTACCGGAAACTATGCTGCTAACCTCTGCTGAGCTTGATCATAGAAAAGCACAGTCACAAAAGATGATGATATACCGATTACAATAAAACCGAAAGAGAAAGGCTTTCACTAAAGTAAAACTGTTTTAACACTGAAATGGCTAGTAACCAAACGCTCTGGATACCTGCTAATGCTCAGATGGATAAAATTGTACTTTTGCTTAACCTGGTATATGTTAGACATATAGCAGTAAACAATGTTTGGCAATTGCACAAAAATATATTCTGGTTTTGAAAATTTTGAGTAAAACCTGATGATTGCGTTGCAACAGGTTTATATCGATAACGCAATTGACCTTATGTGGATGATTTTACTTTACCAAGGCTTACAAAGCTGAACCTGCACGACATGAGCTTCGAATGTCTTAAGCACTGGGTTGTTTGCAAGAAAAACAGACTTACCGTGCACATTTTATACAAAAACAACCGCAAAATTTAAAAAATGTATTGCCACTAAACTTCATGTCATGTTTTTCAAACAGTGTTACCGTCAGCAAGACACTGTTGGGTACACCCCTAGGAAATTAAGCATAAAAAATAAAATTTTGTTTCAATAAACATTAAGTCAAATCCAAAGGCATTGCATATACATTAGACAAATATATCCCTAGCAAACATTGGAAAAAGTATGACAAGGGAAAGATGAGGTTTACGCAATAAACGCTGGCGCATGTGCGTGGCGTCCTATGCGTTGGGCAACTTGCAGTTTTAAAACTAAAAAGCAAAAATTGAAAAAAAGTTGTTAATGTGTTGTTTTGACCTAAATAGCATCAATTTATTAAATAGAGCAAAAAATTTTAAATTTTGCAACATAATGATAGGTTAAAAAAGTTGTTTTGCAACAACTGATTCACACGATTGTCAAACAAAAATCAAATGTAACATCAGAAACGTTCACAAAAAAAATTTAAAGGCCAAATTTAAAGCCACCTGACGCGTTACGTCACTCGAAGTAAACTACAATTTAAATAGGAGAATCCAGTGATGTACGTAACGTTATCAGAATTCATCTGAGAAAAACATTTTGACAAGCCCGAATAAATGTTTGATTTGTACTTTACCAAACGTGTTGTTAAATTAAATCCTCAGATTCAAATCAACTACCTGTAAGTGGCGTAAGCTGTGTTTCCTTCCCAATCCTCAAGATTCACCCGAAGTTGATACGAACCACCTGATGTAGTAATTGCGTGTAGCAAATCCAAACCTATATGCAATCGAGTTATAAATAGTAATCTAATTTTATTGAATTAAAAGCAAAAAATAATTTCTTAAAAAAAAGAACAGCCGGGAATATAAAATTTTTATTCAACAATTATTTCACAAAAATTTTCATCAAATTCTTTAATCAAGAAAAACATATGTAGCAACTACAAACAGCTTTAAACGTTCGGCATAGTTGCTCGCTTGTGGCAATTTGATTAAATGTAAGTCCATCTATATGAGTAACCAATCCGCTGAGGCTCTGCTTTGCCGATTTAAAAAAGAAGTCAACTTTTTATATTTTTAAATTTGGCTCATTTCTTTAAGCAACTTCCACCCTAATTGATATCATTGCAATTTTACGTTGCGATTTTAAATGCGTAATTAGTCTCTTCGTACTTTTTTATATTTTATCTTTATATTTATTTTCTTGACTTGCAGAAAAGCGATGAAGGTGTTAATACATAGAGTAGGCAACTACCCTGACCTGCTTTCAGAGATGCCAAGATATTGCTGTTCGTGACCCGACAGTTGATCGAACGACATTTGATCGAAACGACACTTGATCAAAACAACACTTTGATCAAAACAACATTTGATCGAAACGACACTTAATTGAATAATGAAAGAGAAAATTTACAACTTTGAATCTATCCTAATTTTGTCAATTTTCGTTCCAAAAATATAAAATGATTTCTAAAAATAAGGTCTTCAATTTGAATCTGTCCAAAAAACATAGTAATCTCTTAAAAAATTTGATCTTCTCTTTGAATCTGTTTCTGATTTCTGCAAGGGGTCTTCAAGGGTGGAGCTATGGCACAATGCCACCCCTATATAACTGAATGCAAAAAAATGGCAGCAATAGGCATCTAACAAAACATTACCATTTCAAGAGATCTACTTGTTGCCCCATAAAAATGCTTTGCCCAGGGACCTTGTAAAAAACCCTGACCTTGACATTGACAAAAAAATTATAAAAAATAAATACAAACTGTTTTCTTACTGATGGTCTCTGCTTTTTATGAATCTAATTTATAATAACAAAGAGATCGCTTAATCGCAGAAACATACAAAAGTAACCTTTTTTTTATCAAGTGTTATTTCGATCAAGTGTCGTTTCAATCAACTGTCGTAGCCCCATTGCTGTCTGCTTGAAATTTAATAAAGATATGACTAAAGTTTAGAACTGCTTTCCAAAAACACCAAACAGGAGAACAAATTCAGTAATGGCCTTAGTAAAGAGGGATTCCTATGCAAGATAAATAGAGGAGCCACTTTTTAGTGCGCCAAGTTTTTTTGTCCCAAAATAAAGCGATCTATAAAAAAAAGGTCATCACTTTCAATCAATGAACAAAATCTTTATTTTCGTTCCAGTACTTTATCCCTACTTTTGCCCTAAAGTTAAGGTGCAGACAGGGTGGCCAGCATCATAGTGCTACTATGAAGAAATAAAGCGATATTTTGCTTAGGGGGACCCAGTTTTTGACTTTTTTTAAGGGGGCGGTGGGGCCATTTTGTTTGCTCCCTACTAAATGCATCACTGCCTACGCCTTTAAAAGTTGACGTTTTGACAAAAATTAATCCAATGTTTAATACAAGCTCAAAGTAAACTCAATGAACTGACTCTCTTATGCTACGGTAACTGACCCAAACTTCTTTATCAATGGCTATAATAAAATTTTCAGAACTAATTAGAAGCTTGTTAACAACACAAAAGAAGGATTTTTTTTGATCATTGTAATACGAATCATAAGATAGTTCAGTTGTTCTCATCCGGGGAGGAATTTTGACTTTATAGTCAAATGATGTGTCTAGTACTTATTTTGAAGTTGACACTAGCTCTTTCAAGAAAATTTGTAACTTAATATTTGTATTTTATGGAATATTAATCTATTTTGTGATTTAGTTGTCTAATTTGTTTAAGCGTTTTATCCACAAATAAGAAGAAATACAAGTAAAATAATTATGTTGTCACTGAAGAGAAACCGCAAACTTTGCTTTTATAGCGTATTAGGCTAGCAAATCAAAAATGTGAGGAGAAAAGACTGCAATGTCCCTAAGAAATGATTTTATTTTACTCTGTCTTTTTGTACATAGATGTAACAAGTAGCTGAAAGTAGGTCAAACTTTATTGTCAAAGCAATGCTTTATAAATGATTTAGACAGAGCAAAGTTAGTTGCGTAAAATTAAACAGATTTAATAACTAAATTTTTAGTCAATTGAAATATTGCTTTGCTCAGATTTTAGCCTTAACGTTTAACCAACTGGCAATATTTAGTTATTAATACGAGCTTAAAAGAGTGAAAATATGATGAATCATATATACATTTTGGCTTTACTTCAATCATTTTAAATGAATAAAAAAAACCACAGTGCGTACTTTGTAACAAAGTACTCTCCAACGATTCAATGAGACCAGCCAAACTCAACCACATTTACAAAATGTGCACCCGCTACGAAAAAAGAAGTAAAAGGTATTTTGAATGTCATAATGAAGTACAAAAAAATGAGACTAAATTCTTCAAGTTAATTTTGTCAAAAGAACAACAAACTCGTACAGGCATCACAATTAGTGGCAAAAGAAGTAGCAAAACAGAAAAAGCCCTACTCTATTTGAGAATTAATGGCATTTGAAAGATGGCTAATATAGTACTGAGAAGAGAAGCAGAAAAAAACCTATCCCAACCTATCCCCAATTTTGCTTTCAGCAGCGCGATTCAAAGGCCAATCAAGAATTTGTCTTCTAATATTAAAAGTTAGGTACTACAGCAAATCAAAACTGCATTTTTAAGTCTTTTTGCAATCCAGCTAGATAAATAAACAGACATTTCATTGTGTGCAGAGTTGATAGTGTTTGCAAAATATGTTTTCAACGTTACATTTAAGGAAGAGTTTTTTTTGCTCCACCCTTGAAACAACTACAAAAACAGCAGACGTTCTGGAGAAAGTTTCAACAGTTTTTTTTCTGAGAACTTGAATTTAAGAATCTTACTGGCTGTTGCACTAATGGTGCTCCAGCAATGTTTAGGTACAACTCTGATTTTCGAGCTTCTGCAAAGAAGCAAGCTCCAAAAAGCAATGGCATCGACTGCATGTTGCACAAGCAAAGCCTGGCTTCCAAAACATTGTCTGAGCCACTTCAGAAAGTTATGAATCAGATAATTCAAATTGCGATGCATGAATTTATTAATAAAATCGGTCAACTTTCAATTTATTATAGCAAATAAAAGTTAAAATTTAAAAACCAACTGTATCATTATGAAAAATCGATTTCGACCTATAAAGGTCATCATCAGTTTCTTATTCAAACAATTCTATTTGAATAAGAAACTGATGATGACCTTTATAGGTCGAAATCGATTTTTCATAATGATACAGTTGGTTTTTAAATTTTAACTTTTATTTGCTATAATAAATTGAAAGTTGACCGATTTTATTAATAAATTCATGCATCGCAATTTGATCAGTTAAATAAAATCGTCAATGTAACTTTACTGAAAGAAGGGTAATAGATTTCTGATAAAAAAACTTTAATCAGATAATTCAAATAATTAACTTTATTTCGGCAGGAGCTTTAAATTTTCGGATGTTTACGAAGTTCTGAAAGAATATGGATTCAAATCACCAAGTGCTTTTTTTCGACACTCAGACAACATGTTATGTAAAAAAAATGTTACGTGTAAAGTCTTTGAACTTAAGGAAGAATTAAAGGCTTTTTGTAAGCTCAAAAGTAAGTATTGTTAAGTGAAGACAAGTGGATAATTTCTTTAACAATAGCGTATTTAAGGGAGAGCATTGTGCCATGCTACCTTTTGGAGATCACTAATGCAAGAAATCAGACTTAGGCAGATTCCAAGTGAAGAATTTTTTTAAAGATTATCAATTTTTTGCGACGGCAATTGAGAAATTAGAGACACGTTTCAAGTGAAAACCTTTTTTTTGGAGATGACCAAATTTTTGCAACAAAAATCGAGAAATCAAAGACAGATTCTATATTTGATTGTGATTGTATGGTTCCTTTTCTTCCTTTCAAAAATCCTCGCTATACCGCTGTTCTTTGGCTTATTTAAGTGACGTATGAGTTAACGTATTTGAACAAGTAAACAAATTCAACCTGCAGATGCAAGGCAGAAATATAAATATTATTAAATTAGTTGATGTACTGAATGCTTTAAAAGTGTTAAATGAATGTCAGTGTGAATTTTTAGATATACTTTATGATTCTACAGCAAAGCAAAATTATCAGGAAAAATTTCTCCCGCAATTTTGGATTGGAAAGAAAAACTCTAACACATAAAAAACAGAAACAGCTCTTCGCATCCTTATCCCTTTCATGTCTAACTATTTGTGCTTCAAGTTTTTCGACTCTTCTACAAATTAAGAGTAAACAAAGAAATAAATTTGATGTTAAAGATAATTTGCGATGTGCAGTGTCACAAACCAAACCACATATCCCACTACTTTGATTTCAGATGCCAAACAAGAATAAATTTTGCATTAATTGATTTGAAAGTGAGTAATCGTAATTTGATTTCTAAAATTCATTACAGCTATTATTTCTGGTGTATTTCATTTAATTTTATTTTAATCTTGTTTTTATCCTCCTGTCGCTAAGGTAAAGGTGGCACTATACTTGAGAATAATGATAACCACTTAAATTAGTTTAGATAGATGTCTAATTTCATTCTATGTATTCTAAAAAAATGTTTAATTTTTTCTTAATTAAAATGGCTGTTTTGAAAGTTACCCGGAGTACAATAAGTAATAGGGGAGAAATTGAAAGTTTTAAAATGAGCAAAGGAGACATCAAAAAAGGTTGAGAACCACTGCAATAGCTGGTTTGATAACGCTGATGTTATCAAATAATAATTGTTAATACAGTATTTCACTTTAAAACAGAAGTTCGCTATACAGCAAACAATCTTGGCAAACTGTTTTAAGCAAAACTAATTAAAATCAACCATACATTGTGGTGATTGTATAACATTGTAATCTTGGGTTTTTACAAAAAACAACCCTTGGGTCAAAATTAGCAAAAATAGGTTGAAATCCCGGGATATCGAGATTGTGATTTCTCGTGATCCTAGCGCTGATGTTAAGTCGTTGCTTGAGATATGGAAATATATACGATTGCAGCAATTTTAGCTTCAGTGCTCATTCTAAAAATATTACGGTAAAAGCAAATATTTTTTTATGAAATTTTATAATAATTTAAAGACATTTTGTCATTTCTACGCTATAGTGATTTTTTATTTTTTTGAAATTTGTAAGTCAAGTAAAATCTTGTTTAATCAGCTACATTTTGTAGTAACTTTTGTTAACCCTTTAAGGGACAGTGGTACATATGTGTACCATGATTGTGATTGTAACGTAACAATAGCACTTTTGTAAAGGCATTATGATTCTGATTTTTAGGTATTTGTGACGTCACTATTAAGTTATTGTTATTTTATTTTACAATCAAATTCTTATATCCCTTAAAGAGTTAAAATATTCCTAGAGTTTTTAAAATATTGCAAGTTTTTCATTTTTGCGTACCTTTTTTAAATAACTTTCGTATGTTACAACAACGTGTTTACACTTGAAGGGCTTAGTTCTAAATGTACCTAAGTAACATAATGTCAGTTTTGAGAAAATAAGGTTTAAAGTTTTCAAAACCCTGGCAAATCTAAGAAATGTTGAAAAAACCTAAATGGTTTTTTATTACATTGGTTATGTATCTCTCCCTATTTCAAAACTTTTTAGTGTTTCATTATGACGTCATAAGGATTTAAAGCTTGTTTTGCAAATTTAACTTAGGTACTTTTATTGAAAATTTTGTTTTACGCAAGCGCTTTTCCGGCAAATTGACAATGTAGTTAGGCAGAAAAGGTCAACCACATGTAATAATAATGATAATATGCATTCTATTTTTTATAGAGTGACATATTAATAGAAACCAAACTGCTTAAAATGAGAAGCACCAGACTCGAGTTCCGCTCTTATTAGAGCTATTTGTTTATAAGAGTGACATATCAGAAAATAATTTATCTGGGGGAAATCAAAAAACCAAGTAATGAGAAGTTAATTTTCCAAAAATTTGGGTACCCAAACCAAGAAAACATATAAAAAAACTTTTCCATGATCAATTAACTAAAAGCTATATCAATATAAAGCTATTAAGTACAAATGTTTTTAAAAAATGTTTCTGAATGTCAATAGATGAGTTGATGCTTTGTGACTCCAATAGAATGCTATGTAACTAAATCATTAGGTTATAGACGGGAATCAAAAGCTCCAAATAAAACGCTAGAATTTCCAATTAACTTAAAAATAATGATTAAAATAATGATACATGTAAACCTAATGCAAAAATGGAAGCTTGCCTATAGTGAAAATGAAAGTTATTACTTCATTATAATGCTTACGTTAATCTTATATTATTAATCTTTAAAAACTAACAAAAAAAAACTTTTTTAAGTTTTATTGACAAAGGTAAAAAAAATTTGTTCAGGTAAGACTACTTTGCAGGTCGAGCCTTCAAACAATAGGTTTAATAAGCTATCAAGTGTGTATAGGAATTTTTAACGTAAATCAGTTGGACTTCGATACTTTTAAAATAAAAATACGCTAAGATTTCAAACCTCTGTGCTATTCAAAAAGTGATTTCCGTACATTATCCTGAAACGATATTTTGTCAGAATATTTCTGGCTAGTAAACAAACAATTTTTTCAGCTTATCTCATTTTTTTGAAAATGTGACTTAGGTACTTTTAGAAATAGGGCCTTCACTTGGTGTTTATTGAGTTGCGTTATACCCAAATTACAAAAATAGTTTTTCTGCTATATTCACGTATCTGCTGTCCAACTAAAGCAAAAATTTTTGTTTGTTATCAAGTGCTTTAGCACTGTGAGATTAAAGATAAAATTACATTAAGCAACATGTTTTCTAAAACAAAACAGCATTGTTTAGAGAAATGATGTTACTGTTTTCTTAATTTGGACTTTCTTTTTACTTTTTACAATTAAGAACTATTGTAAACTTTATTGAATATCAATGTACCCTTTTGCTTCTATTGTTTAATGTTTAATTATGCAATACTGTATTTTTAAGCTTGAGCTGATACAAAATTTGACAATGCAAATACCAAACACAATAGAAAACTTTGTTTATTGATCAAAAAATTTATGACAAATTTTGCAAGGGTTTAAATCATCATAAAATGTATTAAAAAAAGATCTTCTGTCAATATCGTGCATAACTTTTTCACTATCATACCTATATATTGATAAAAATTTTCAAATTCAAAACTAAAAATCCTTTCCAGATCCAGAAGTCAAAGCACTCCCAGTGCTGCTGTTAGAAATACAGTATAATTTTCCGAAAAAGTGAAGCTAGTGATTTATAATATTGATAAACTTTTCTGTTTCGTTGAAGACAAGGCCTAAAGTGATGACTCAATGCGTGACGCGATTGCTGATCTTAAAGTTATTAAATGTTAAAGAATAGTAGTCCAAATAACATATGTAGATAAATATCGTATGTCTGCTCGGAACTTTCAAGTTCATTTGAATTTGTTTGTAAAAAATAAATAAAAAATTGACCAAGCTTTCGACAAATATAAAGTTGATCCAAGTTCTCTCAATCTGGCGTACGTACACGCGTCAAATAGATTTATGAAGAAAAATGCGAGTTTGGAGAATTTGTGCTTAAGTTTAATGATATCAAACACAATAATTTGTTCTATAACAACCTGATTGAATAACAACAAAGGATACTTAGTTTTGAAGCAAAAGAAGAGCTTGACTTATGAACCATTGCTCATGCTTAGAGTTAAATGTGGTTTTGACATGGTGATTTTAGTTAAAGCAATTTTTATCTTTACCGATGCTTATTTTGGTTTGTTGTCTTGCTATTATTTAATAACATTGCATACTCATTCTGCAATAATATTGTTCTAAAATCTTTTTATATATTGCAGACACGTGGTTATAGCATAAAAAAATTTTCAATTTTGTAAAAAAAATTTTTATGCTATAGTCACTTATCAACAAAATATGTCCAATAAATTAAAACAAAACGATAATTTTAGTTTAATTATTTTATACGTTGTCTTTGAAATTTTGCATATAATAAATCATAAATTTTGAATATTTTTGCAAAAATTTTGTAAAATTTAAAGAAACTATTTTTTAAAAAAGTCGATTTAAGTTAAAACAAGAAAAAAGCAGATGTGTGACTAAGCATAGAAGTGACAATTTGCAATTTATGAAAGCGTTAACAAACAATTTTCTTGATTTCAGTCTAAACAAACCAATGCATACGATAAAATAATTTTTTTTTATTTTCATATGCATTAATATCTTTTTGGAAAAAAATTTATCGACTTTGGGCAATAACTCTATTTTGACTAGAAGAGAAATGATAATATTCAAAATTTTGGGAAATTATTTTTTAATTCAGAAACTATTTGGGTTATTATTTTCAAAGTTTAAATTTGGGGCTCTTATCAATTGCATTGAAAGGACTGGCACAACTCATGAAAAACCGGTTTTCTCCATAAAAGCGTTTCTTATGTAGATTAAAAAAACTGCCCAGCTGTGGCGGCTTAAACTTTTAATAGTTTAAATAAAAATAACAATATTGTTTTATGGGACAATAAAGATCTATTTTTTATAATTTCGGAAAAACTATTTGATAAGTCTCCTCAAAGAATTTGAAAAAATTCATTGTGTACTTGAAACTAATTTGTAGTTTTTTTAAATTTTGTTTCGACGTTTATATGAACAGTTATCTTAAAGTTACTTAAGATAGAATCGAAATTTTTAAACGTCAAAGCTAAATAGCAAACGGTTTAAAAGCTAATAAGCAGCAAAAACGTTTTATAAAAAATTATGAAACAAAGATTTAACATTTTTAATTCCATTAATTAAAAATCTTAAGGGGACGTACTCGTTGTACAAAAAAAAAAAAGTTTCTATGTCTTACCAAGCCAAAACTCCCCGTTTAAATTTCCTAATCCTTGTTGATATTCAATCCAGTTTCGATAGAAATCCACACTTCCGTCCATTCTCCGTTGGAAAACCTTTATAAAATAAGATGTCATGTATAAGTAAATACATTTATAAGTCAATGCTTGAATGTAACATACATAGGCTTATAAATTCTATGAATTAAGCAAAAAAATCAGAATTCCTTTTTGGAAACTTTGTTGCGTTCGCCTTTAAACAGTTTATTAGTTTGTAAACGCTAATGCTTTTCCATATGGTGTGCAACGTAATTACACATATTAATTATTTGTAATCTGTGATATGGTTGATACTGTTTAACTGCAATGGTAACTCCTCTAAAAGAGAAACTAACAATAATTCAAGTAATAACTACATATGGCATGCTAAGACGTATTAGCGCTACAAATTTTATAAATGATTATAAGTAGTAAGTTTTTTAAAAAGGAAAATTTCATTTTTTAATTTGATAAAAAAAATTGCTTTATAAGTTAAGTCAAGATAGTGATTGCATGACATTTTAAAATTAACAACTTAGAGTGTTAGCTTAAACAAGTTTGAAAGTAAAAATAAAACAATATTAAGGTTATCAATTTGTTTTTATTGAATTTTATTTATTGTTTAAGAAAGCAATTGTTTTTAAAAAACAAGAATAAAGACAAAACCGGTATTTTTGAAAGTAGTGTTTCTGTTTAAGCTTGGATTTGAAGATTCTTGGTTAAAATTTTATATTTTCAAAAGAGTTAGTTCAAAAAAATTTTTATCTTTTTCCGTCAAGCCTTTCCTAATCACTGTCTAATTCAGTCAAAAAAAGTTTGATACTATTTCTTTCAATAATTTAAGAGTGATAAATTTGAAATTTTTTTATTATCTTTTAACTTTTAAGAAGTTAAGTTTATTGGATTATTTTTTTATTTTTAACAATGTTTTTGAAAGATAAAAAAATACAAAAGTTTATTGGGTTCAATAGCACAGAATTCAAAAATCAACATATTGGTCAACCTCAACCTTTAGAATTAAGTTGTTTTTGTTTAAATTTTAATTACAAAATTTATAATAATCTATTTTTGTTATTAAATGAGATTTTTAAGTAAAAAAATTGCAAATTTTCTACTTTTAGTTACACTTAAAATTATAAATACATGTATAGCATTAATGGCTGCAACAGAAACAACATATATACGAGTTGATAGAACTCTTACCAAATCCTAACTCTTAAACGTAAACTTTTAACTTCGTAACTGGACGTAACTTGTACTAACATACAACTTGTTGTAGTTGATGTAACTAACTCGTACGCATTGCTGATGTAACGTTTCTGTATGAAAGTAGTAATGCAGTTAAATTCAATTTTTTGATAAATTCTGTTTTAGATAAATTCTTGATTGTACAGAAATTAAAAAAACCAATGATATGGACAAAATCATTAACCATTAACTCCTTCAGTGTAGTCAGTAAAAAGACTGTTTTTGTTAAAAATTCTTTTGGTCAACTCTCGTTAGAAGAAATTGTTGGCAAATGACAAATTACATAAAAACTGTGGTTTATATACGATTGCCAGACATCGAAAATAACGGCGTCTCTGACTGGTTGAAGAAAAAGAGCACGTAATTAGTTGCGCCCTCACTTGCACCACAAGCGAGAAAGATTCAGTCCATAGAAAAACTCCTTCTGGCAACAAATAGAGGGTTAAAGAGACACAATAAAGGTTTCTTGAGCGTTGGCAGATGAAAAGACGATTGTTCCACAGCTAAAATGGAAAATCAGTTGGTTTCGCTGTTTAGAAGTTACGCAAAGCCAAATGGAGTCACTACATTGCTTTGACGAATAAATTTGCAAAGACTTTGTTGCCGCCCGATTCACTTGATGTTGATGCGTCTTACCAGGACTTCTGTAACACCATTAAAAAAGTTGCCAAAAACACTATCCCACGCAGGTATCGAAATAATTATATTCCGTCTTGGGATGCAGAATGTGAATCCCTCTATAAAACCTTCCTGCAGACTCCTCAGGGAGACGTTTCAAGTTTGGCTACTACAGCTCTGCTTGCCAAGCTTGACAGAAAGCGGAGGATTGATGGTCCGAAGCAGTTCGGAGCATTGACTTCTCACACTCTAGTCGAAAAGCGTGGAGCATTTTGAACAACCTTACTAGTCTCGCCACTGTCCTGTTTCAGCAAATGCTATTGCATCTCAGCGGGTTAGCAATGGGAAATACGAGGCTGTTGACCGCAAGTCATCTCGACTTGTCTCTCAAGAAGTGCCTGACCTTTGGAGGGCCACAACACCAGACGCATAAATGTCTCTGACACATTTTCATAGCGGGACTTTCCTGCTTCCGTCTAACATTTAAAACCAGATAAAGGACCTGATTCCATCTGCTAGCGCTTATACTCCATGTTGGAGCTGCTTTGAAGTCCTGGTTACGTGACTTCCTTTTTTTCTATTTGTGTTGACTCCCAAGATTCCCAAGATCTGGAGAAGAGCGCTTGTAGTTGCGATCTTAAAACCAACGAAGCTCGTGGGGGACCCAAAGAGTTATCGACTGATATCTCTGCTCTGTGTCCCCTACAAGATCCTCGAGAGGCTTATCTACGCCCGTGTTGAACCATTAATCGATCCACTTCTCCCTAAAGAGCAGGCTAGGTTCCGATGCAGAAAGTCAACCATAGATCAAGTTGTTCTGCTAACCCAGAACATCGAGGATACTTTTGAGGCTAAAAAGAAGGCCGGTGCCGTATTTATCAATCTGACAGCTGCTTATGACCATATCTAGCACCGTGGACTAACTTGCAAGCTGCTGAGACTTCTTCCGGATAAGCACATGGTCTAAATGATCATGGAGCTTGTCCTAAATCAAAGTTTCACCCTTACCACCGGTGACAGCAAGCAAACAGGCTACGCCGTCTTAAAAACGGCGTTCAGGGATCGGTCTTGGCTTCTCTCCTATTTAACATCTATACGTACGATCTTCTTTCCATGATTTCCAGAAAGTTTGCTTATGCTGATGATTTAGCATTGTTGCATTCTTCTGGAAACTGGAAGGACTTGGAGGGGACTTTAAGCCAAGACATTTCCACACTTTTAGCGTATCTCCAGACTTGAAGGTTGAAGCTCAGTCACACTAGGACGGTGACGGCAGCCTTTCATTTAAATAACCGAGAGGCCAATCGTGAGCTAAAAGTCTACAACAATGATAGACTTTTAGCGTTCTGTCCAACCCCTACTTATCTTGGGGTAAAACTGGCCAGATTGCTCAGGTTTCGTCACCATTTAGTGGCATTGCGCAAAAAACTATCCTCGCGCATCACACTGCTGAGGCGACTCGTGGGCTCGGGATGGGGCGCTAATGCTAAAACACTATGCATAGCCACCTTATCTCTACTCTACTCAACAGCTGAGTAACATGCACCAGTATGGTGTCGCAGTGCTCACACTGGCTTTATCGACAGTGTCTTGAATGACGCCTTGCGCATAGTTACTGGATGCCTGCGTCCCACTCCAACAAACCACCTACCTATACTTTCAGGCATTCAGCCAGCTGAGCTTTTCCGAATGGAAGCGACAATCTCTTTGGTTCACCGTGGATCTCTGGACCCTGATCATATTTTGTATGGTCTTTTAAGTGGGTCCTCAGATACCCACCAAGTGAGACTAAGATCCAGACGCCCATTTGTGTCAGGTGCGCGGAATATTTTGGACAACCTTGCCAGACTTGGCATCTGCGCTTCTGAATGGACAAATCACAAATGGAAAACGGAGTATTGTGAAGATGCTTCCAGGCTCCGTGCTTTTGTGTCCGGGACCGGTGCCAGGCCTATTTGGATGGGCTTACCCCGAGCAGCTTGTGTTAAGCTCAACCGCCTGCGGATTGGTGTTAAGCGATTCCATTCGTCCATGCACAAATGGGGTCTCGCTCCTTCACCGAATTGCGAGTGTGGCGCCTCTGATCAAACCGCAGACCATGTTCTAACAGCGTGCCTTATACATCGGGCACCACATGGAGCACGAGGTCTGACGGTTTTGGATGATAAAACTTGATCCTAGCTTAATAATACCACTGCCAGCATCTGATTCAGGCAGTGCAGCAGTCTGGGGTAGTAAAAGGATAAACCCTCGGCCCCAGTCCTTTTGTGTTTGACCTGGAGGGATACCTCTTCAAACGACGACGAGGAGTTGTTTTCGCGTAAATTTTGTTATCTAACAAATATTAACTAAAAGCCGAATCCAAAATAAGTGCATTTTGAGTGAATTTACATTGACGTTTAAGAAAAATCTTTTGAGGTTTAATGTGATTTTTAATAAGTTTTTGAATGTGTTGTCGAATTCGTTCTTCCAGTCGCTGGGATTTTCTACCTACGTACACACTATCGCAGTGGCACGAGTATTTGTATACAATATTACTTCTTTATGAGCAGGTAAAACATCCTTTTGAAAAAAAGGCAGCACCTTTTGGAAGAAAAAAATATTCTTGCCAACACTGATCCAAATACAGTTGACTGTTGACTTTTCTTGTTTTTCTTATTTCAGGGAAATATTTTCAATCCAAGGTAATTTTTTAATATACTGCACACTTTTGTGGGCCGAATCGCTTGGATGTTTAAAAATTTGAAATCTTTTTAATTCCAGAATTAATGACTTTATTTGGATAACCGTTCTGTCGCAAGATAGTTTTGATTTTGCTGGCTTCACTTGCGAGCTTTTCCGGAGGGCAAATTTCAAGAACTCTGTCAACAAGAGTGCCAATAAGATTAATCTTACTCTTTTTTAGTCCAAATGAATTCCAGCGTGTATATGTCCCGTAAATGTGGGTTTTCTATAAACTGAGGTAACAAATTTTTTTGTTGGATTTTTCGACCAACCCCCATCAAGAAATAAAGGTGAATTACTAATTTCTTTTTTGTAAGTAAATACCAAGGATAAATGTGGAACAAGGATATCCAGCCTGCGGCGCACTGCTTACTTGAATTTTTTATATTTGAAAAATAATGAGGATTTAGAATTAATTTAAAACAAGCCGCTTAAAGATGAGAACCACCAGACTCGAGTTTCGCTCTTGTTAGAGCTCGTCAGTGATGCTTATCTCATTGCAAATCGAACCGAGTACCTGTAATCTTCCACGCAGGAGACTATACCACTAGACACAGAACCCGGACGATAGATCGACTCAAAGCAGCTATAAGTTATAAGTTATTTCCGGCTTTTCTGAACAAAAAATACATAGAATCCACTATGTTGTAATTCCAAGGCCGTACCTGATGACCGGGACTTACCCGACAAGCGTTAAGCATCGCGTTTACTCTTTTAGAGCTCAATGAGCGAAGGAAGAATTTTATATTTAAAGAATAATGAGGATTTGGAATTAATTTAAAACAATCCGCTTAAAGACGAAAACCACCAGACTCGAGTTTTGCTCTTGTTAGAACTCGTCAGTGATGCTTATCTCACTGCAAATCGAATCCCGTTAGTGATGCTTATCTCACAGCTTTTTCAATTTAATGTAATAAAACAACTAATATTTTCTAATTGTTGTAGTTGTTAGTGTTTGATGTTTGAGAGAAGACATGGAAAGGGTTAGAGCTAGGGAAGGAGACAAAGATCGAGTGAAATGGAGAATGCTGTTGCGCTCTGGCGACCCCGAGTAAGGGAAGCCGAAAGAAGAAGAAGTTGTAGTTGTTAGTCTCCGTCATTTCAATTGAAAAAGATATGCTGTTTTGCAGACCCCTAGAGTACACAAGAGCATAAGATGTATTTAAAGTTGTCTTTACAATAGTATACCTTAGAAAAAATTTGTGGGTGGCTGGACTGATAGTCATCTGATAATGTTTGGATCTCCAAGTGAATTCATTGCGAATGTACAGGAGGAAACCCCAATGCGTTAGATCTCGTTGCGTTTTTTTCTGAGATGCTCTTGTCTTTAGAACTTTACTTATTGCCATGAAAGGCAGGTTTACAATAATCATACGAGCCTCCAGCAACGTTAAAGCAAGTGCTGTTATTACAAAACTGTTTACCAAGCTTTGCAAAGACATATATTTCAATTACGAGACTCTGCTTTTTCATACATCCGTTCGGTGGTTAACAAAATTTTACATGTTAGCCCGCATGCATAAAATAAAAGATGAATTTATTCCATTTTTTTGTTGGTATCATCAAAGGAGGCGTACGTTTTACTTCCATGACAAAAGAGGGGTGTGTCTCAAAAAGTTTAAGTACCCCTGCACTATATGGTGACGGAACGTGAGCGATAGGTCGAGTTTTACCCCAAAACAAGTAGTAGTTGCACAAAATGGTAAAAGTCTATTGCTGTTGTAACCATTTAGCTCACGTTTGGCCTCTCAGCTATTTAAATAAAAGGTTACCATCACCATCTTTGTGTGGCTGAGCTTCAGATTCTTGGTCTGCAAATATGCCAAAGTGTATTATGTCTTGAATTCCAATTTCCAAAGAACCTCCTTAAAAAATCCTTCCAATTTCCAGAGGAGAAGTCCCCTCAAAAGCCTTCCGATTTTCAAAAGAGTGCAACAATGCTAGATTGCTTGCGTAGGTAAACTTTCTGAAAATTGTGGAGGGTAGGTCGTACATATACTGTAAAATTGGAAAAGAGGGAAATCAAGACCGATTCTTGAAAAACGCTGTTTTTCAGATGTCTTGCTTTTCTTGTTGTCACAGGTAGTAAGGTAAAATTTTGGTTTGGGACAAGCTCCATAATCATTCTGACAATGCGCCTATCCGGGAGAAGTCTAAAGCAGCTTGCAGGTAAGGCCATGATGCCAGAGAGAGTCAAATGTTGCTGTCAGATTAACAAATCAACAAAAATTCTCGATGCTTTCTGCCAATAAAACGACTTGATCCACCGTTGAATTTTCGCGTCGAAACCCAGCCTGATCTTTAAAAAGCAATGAATTGATAATTGTCTCGACTCGGGCGTCGATAAACTTCTCTAGAAAATTTTAGGAGACACAGAGCAGAGATATCAGTCAAAAACTCTTTGGGTCCTCTACAGGCTTCAACGGCGTTTAAAATCGCGACTACCAACGCTCTTCTTCAACTCTTGAGAATTTTGGTTCGGCGCAAGAATAAAAAAATAAGTCACGTCACCAGGATTTCAAAGTACAGTAGCTGCTGCATGTATATTTTTAATACTAATTATAGAATGATTTTAATTGTTTTATCAATTTTAAACTTATGTTTTAATTTCCATCATTTGCAACTGTTCCAAAGTTGCGACCAAGTTTCTGGCTCAGAACAAAGTTAAAGTGCTCGAATGGCCAGAATATAGCCCTGACCTCAACCCGATTGAATATTTATCGACAGTATTAAAGAATAAAATGTCGCAGCGACAACCGTCAAGTGCTCCTGAGTTGGCTAGAGCGATAAAAGAAATCTGGGTTACGTAAATCTCGAAGGAGTATTGCCAAAGTCTAATAGACAGTATGCCGAGACGCATGGAAGCTGTGATCAAGAACAAAAGAGGAGATACCAAATATTAAATTTTGGACAATTCACTGATAATGTATGGTGAAATTGCATTGTAGTGAATACTTTCCGTGTTATATGACAATTTTATCCGAAATAAAAATAATTGTAATGTTTAAATGCAACGATATTGGCCTTTTCGTAAAATTTTGAGCTTGGTTTTAAACTTTGGTTCATGACTGTAGCTTTAAACTAAAAATGTTTGTTTTTTAACAGCCAAAAAAATAACTTTTTAATTTTTATTTACCACTACTATATAATTTTGAATAAGCAAAAACTTATTTAAACAAATAAAACACACTGTTAATTGATTTTATTTTGTATCAACCATATCTTTGTATGAGCATAAAACGTGTTTTATTTGTGTTGAAAAAATTGATATCTCTATTATAATATTTTTAAGAGCACCGGAAAGCTGTTTTGGCAGGGGAAAAAAACTGAAAAAACCCAACGAATTTATTAAAAAAGCACCCTTTATAAAGTTGCCACTTAGTATCGCGTCTGTTTTCAGCGCAAAAACTTGGTGATTTTTATTTTATTTTATTTTATATCTATGATTATCTTCTTGACTTGCAAGAAAGTGACAGAAGCGCTAAAAAATAGAGCAAGCAGTTACCCCCACTTCTGCTTCCGGAGATACCGAGTTATTGCTGTCCGCTTGAAATTTTTTGTTCTGCTTTTTTAGTTTTATAAAGAGATGTTTGAAATTTAGAACTGCTTGCAAAGACCACGAAGCAGGGAAAAGTGTCGTAAAGAGTTTTTCTCAAAAGCACAATAAAATGGCGTAGATAGGTTTTGAATCGAGACCATATCGATCACAATCCCGGTGCTCTAACCACTCGCCACGCTGCCAACCACGCCACTCGACAACGATGACTAAAAAAAGGTTGTCACTTTCAATCATTTTATTTATTTTTTTCTTATTTTTTAATTTATTTATTTATTTTTATTTTATAGAAATAGGGCAGAGATAGGGCAGTTGACCAGAGATAGGGCAGCTGTGCGCAGTGTTTTAGCACCAGCACCCCATCCCAAGCGCACAAGTCGCCCCTGAAATGTGACGCACAAAGATATTTTTTGCGCAATGCCACTAGATGGTGACAAAACTTGAGCGATTTGTCCAGTTGTACTATTAGATAAGTATGGATTGGACAAAACAACAAAAGTCTATTGCTTTTGTAAACTTTTAGCTCATACTTGGCCTCTCGATTTTTTAAACAAAAAGCTGCCGTCACCGTTTTAGTATGACTGAGTTTCAACCTCCAAGTCTGAAGATACGCTAAAAGTATAGTCATGTATTGGCTTAAAGTCCCTTCCAAGTCCTTCCCGTTTCCAGAAGGGTGCAGCAATACTAACTCGTCCGCATAAGCACGATAAGTTCTACGTGTAAATGTTGAATAGAAGGAGAGTCAAGGACATTCCTGAAGAACGCCGTTTTTCTGATGGCGTAGCCTGCTTTGTTTACTGTCACCGGTAGTAAGAGTAAAACTTTGGTTTCGGACAAGCTCCATGATCATTCTAACAATGTGCTTGTTCACAAAAGCCTCAGCAGCTTGCAGGTAAGACAACGGTGCCAGACAGAGTCATATGCCGCTTTCAGATTGACAAATAAGGCACCAGCTTTCCTTCTTAGCCTCGACAGAATCCCCAATGTTCTAGGTCAACAGAACGACTTGATTCACGGTTAACACCCCGCGGCAAAACCCAACCTGATCTTTAGGGAGCAGTGGATCAATGAATGGGTCGACGTGGGCGTAGATAGGTTTCTCGAGGATCTTGTAAGGGGTACATATCAGAGATATCGATCAATAAATTTTTGGGTACCCCACGCACTTAATTTGCTTTGGGATCACGACTACAAGCGATTTTTTCTAGATCTTGGGAATTGCGAGTCGACGCTAGCAGAAAAAAAGAAAATCACGTAAACTGGATTTCAAAGCACATCCAGCATGAATTATAAGCTCTGGGCAGATGGAGTCAGGGCCCGGAGCTTTACCTGGTCTTAAGTGTTTTAGGGCAGCAGTGAAATCTCTCTGCGAGAAATTCTCAGAGATATTTACTGGGTATGGTGTTGTGGCTCTCCAAAGATCAAACATTTTTTGAGAACAAGTCAAGATAACTTGCGGTTAACAGGCTCGTATCTCCAATTTCTGACAAGCTGAGATGCAATAGCATCAGCTCATATGGGACAGTAATGAGGAGTGTCGTGACCGAGTAAAACAACTTTGTCGATTGAATAAAACAGGTTTCTTGACTAAACACCAGACTTTTTGACCAGTAACTAAATGGTTAGGTGATAAAGACATCATTTAGTTAGTGGTAAAAAAATTCATGTCTTTTGATTTTTGCTAAAATAAAAGTTTCTCAAAAATATTTCTTTAAAATTGGTATCCAAGATATCAGAAAAAGGATTTTAAACGAAACAATACAAGGCGAAGTTTCAACTATGATTTTTGTTTTAATTTCCCACAATAACCAAGACCAATTCTCAAACTAGAATAAACTTTAGTCAACCCAAAAACTTCATTTTTATTGCGGGGGGTCTTAGGCTTATACAAAGAACAAATCAAGTATCTTTTTCAAGTCTCGTATATACAGTACATTAATAAAAAAGCTTAATAGTATTCATAAAACAACCTATAAATAAATTGTTAAAAACAACAGCTGTAATCAAAATAACGTAATAAAAGAAATAAGACGTTGTTTGAATTATTATGTACTTAAATAAATTCATTTATTAATTCAAACTATGTTTTTACAATTGCTTTGATTTACAAAACAAGTTTTATGCAAATTTATTATGTTGAGAGGGGGATTTTTAAAAACTTTAATCCGTGAAACTAGAAACAATGTTTAACTTTACTGAGAAAATTCAATAATCAGCTGCTGCCGATGCCACAAACAACTGGTTGAAGTAAATCTTATAATTAAAATTTACGAGTTGGCATTGTTTATACACGTATGGTTTAAACATTTTTTTTGTGATATTAGATCTATATTTGTTTTTTATTGATTTACCAGCCATTCTCCTCCATCTGTTTCAAGATCACAATAAACTTCATCTTTTCCAGCTCTTCCTGATAATGTAATGTTGTATATTCCACTTCTAGTATTACCAGCTCGATAAACATCACGACAATTTAAAGACCTTTTGTCTAAATCACAAGTATTAGTTAAACAAAGAATATTTATAAAAGTAAAGTTTATTTAATACAATTTAGTACAAACTAATAAATGGTGTTTTAACAATTTAGTTATTACTTTTGTTTAAAATTATTTAGCTAATTTGATGGATTTGAAAAATTCTGTTCATATCTACTTTAAAGCAATGTTAAGTTGTAATGTTAAGAAGCAATTTTTTTAAGAGTAATTGTTAACTTTAAATTTAAGAGGTTAACAGTTAACAAGATTCTATTTCGATTTATTTACTCACTTGAAAAAAATTTTGGAAGAGAGCAAACGTTTACAATAAAATGAGTTATAACAGACAGCAGCACAATTCCATCGTTTATTTTAAATGTTTAATCAATTTAGACCATTCATAAAAATTTTTTTCAAACTATTTCGTCGTAATATTTTGCCCTTTTCGAGAACCTTAAAATAATTTTTTTAAACCTTGCATCAGAAACATCAAAAGAATTAATTAAATAAGCAATCAGATTAATAATTCGCACTGAAAATACTGAATTTATTTATAAGCGTACGATAAGTTATTTTTATTATTTTAAACTGATAAACGTAACATTAAGATTTATAAGCTAAGGTCAGAAGTTAAACGTAGTCAACCACGATCAAGTAATTCCTTTAACTTATGAAAATCCATAAATGTAAGAAAAATAATAACAAAATAGTAAAAATAGCAAACATTTTTTACTTTAGTAATTTAGTGAAATAAAAGATAAATTAAATAATAAATTACAACACTACCAGAAAGTAAATTTAAAAGTATTTAAGAAAAAAGCTAAGCTTATTTACTTTCGGATTTTATTATTTCGCAAAGAGTTTTATTAAGAGAGTTTCATGGATTCTTGCTTTGTACGCTTAATTACATTTCTTTATAACTGTAAATAATTTTAACTAAGGATTTTACTTAAGCATTCTTTACATGATTCGATATAGTCCTTTATTGCAATTTTGTTGGAAAAGCTAAAATTAATGTGCTCCATAGCTCTAATGCCCAATTGTCTCGATGTAGTAGCAATATAGGTAACGTTCACATCACGTGAACAAAAGAGTTTGTAAGCAACATTAGAAAACAGAGGAAAAGAAATGCGACTATTCAACTAGAACCATTGGCAAATTATTATTGTTGTTTTATATATTGTACAAATATTAACACAAAATGTTTTTTTCACGATGAATTTGATTTTATAGCAAAATTGTTTTGAAGTTATTTCGATTTATGGTATAGCAAATAAAAATTGATAACTTTTATCCAGTTACGTGTTTTTAGAATAAAGAGGACAGGATAACGAGAATAAAAATTAGAACTGAGACCGTGTCTAGAGCGGTCGCCATTTAAACGGTTTTTAAAACTACTTTTTGTTTAAACAATTTTTTTGTCAAATGCCGCTAAGTTATAATCAGAATTTAAATGGCCAAGATGACAGGTGCTTTCTCGCAGCCTGGGCCGTGAGTAAAATCTGCTATTGTTGCTAAACATGACAGACCAAAACCAAATTGGAAAAAACAGAAAAGTATCTACCCATCCCGATGTTCAACGAGAGACTGCTAATCGGCAAACGTCTTTTTCAGGACGGGGCTATGCTGGAAAAAATGTTTTTTTCAAAGCACATTGCCAACAAGTTCCTATGACCCACTATTCTCCTCTTAACATTGAAGGCCTCACTTTAAACAATATAAACATTTTTCGTTATCGTGCTCTGCAGTTTGAGGCACTTGTCATCCTATTGCAGGAGACCCGCTGCACTAATGCAGAGAAGTTGGTACTTCCATGCTTCCAACTAGCTGGGTCTTTTTTAAACAGGAAGCACGGCCTTGCAACGTTTGTCCATATGCGATTAAAGTATACACTTTTGAATTAATCTACGCCGACATCGGAGATTGAGTGGTTGTGCGTGTACGTTGATGGTTATAAAATAGTCAACGTCTACAAACCTCCACCAACGCGACTGCAATCCCTAGATCTTGCAATGTTTCCTCACTTCTGTCTTTATGCTGGCGATTTCAACAGTCGCCACATTAATTGGGGTTACGATGATAACAGCCCGGAAGGTAAGTGCTTGGATGGCTAGATAAGTATTAATAGTCTTGCCCTCCTATACAATACCAAGGATGCCGCCAGTTTTTACTCTGGCCGCTGAAACACTGGCACCAATCTATATCTAGCTTTTGCTGGCGTAGGTCTTTACAATCGCTTACCGAATAGATGTGTCTTCAAAAAGTTTCCCAGGTCACAAAATTGATCTTTGCTTATGTCATCACAAGGTTTGCTTTGTCAGTGCCAAGCATGCCTTTAAGCGATGAAACTTCCGCAAGGCCAAATGGAGTCATTACATTGCTTTGACAAATAAATTCGCAAAGACTTTGTTGCCGTCTGATTTATTTGATGTGAGTACGGCTTACCAGGACTTTCGTAACATCATCAAGAAAGCACCCAAAAAAACTATCCCACGTGTTTATCGAAAGAACTATATTCGGTGTTGGGTTGTGGAACGTGAACCCCTCTGTAGAACGTTCGAGTTTGACTGCTACAACTTTACTTGACAAACTTGACAGAAAGCGGAGGGATTGATGGTCTAAAGGACTTTGAAGTATCAACTTTTTACACTCTAGTCGGAAAGTATGGGGTACTTTGAACAACCTTACTGGTGCATCACGGCACTCTCCTCTTTATTGTGCCGTATCAGCTGATGCTATTGCATCTCAGCTTGTCAGAAATTGGAGATACGAGCCTGTTGACCGCAAGTTATCTTGACTTGTTCTCAAAAAGTGTTTGATCTTTGGAGAGCCACAACACCATACCCAGTAAATATCTCTGAGAATTTCTCGCAGAGAGATTTCACTGCTGCCCTCAAACACTTAAGACCAGATAAAGCTCCGGGCCCTGACTCCATCTGCCCAGAGCTTATAATTCATGCTGGATGTGCTTTGAAATCCAGTTTACGTGATTTTCTTTTTTTCTGCTAGTGTCGACTCGCAATTCCCAAGATCTAGAAAAAATCGCTTGTAGTCGTGATCCCAAAGCAAATTAAGTGCGTGGATTTTTCATTGTTTTATTTGGTGAATTGACATTACCCTGGATTAAATTTTATTGATGTGATATCATAATAAAAATCTACCAAATGAATTGCTTTTGTTGAAATCACTAATAGGCGATTGTTATTCTCCCAAAAAAGTATTTTTTTAGAAACAAAGTTTAAATGATAAGGTATTTGATGCTTTTAAATCTTAATTATCGTACATTGATTGCAGTTTCTTCCAATGTATGCAAAATAACACGAACATAAATAAGAGTTGTTTTCATTGATGCATCTACCGTTCACACATCGATTGACACATTCTTTAAAAGCTGAAGTAAAAGGTTTTTTTAGTTGAATCAAATATTTATTAGTTACAGTACCTTTAATTAAACTATACACATACTGTTAGTTCTGGTACAGAAATGACTCAAACTTAAAAAAAAAGATATTAGTTTATTTCAACAAATACCTGGTTTCACTAGATTTGTTCTAACAAATAGGTTAAATTAGATTAAATAGATCGAATCTGATTAAATTAGGTTTTAACAATATTATTCCTTCCTGCACGTCGGCCAGAAAGTGATACAATTCATAGGAAATAATACGTACAACGCGGTCAGCAGGCTCTCTCACCAACATCGGTTCAATTTAAAAACTGAACTATGTGCAAACTACAACATTTAAAGTTTGCCAAAAGGCAGGCAATATTAGTGCGCAACAATCATTAGGCGCCTTGTGCACACTTCAGTTAAAGCGCGATCATAAACTTGGTTTGCGTCTTGGCGGCACTACACATCCGTTGGTCCTACACATCATGGCGACATAATATTTTTCTATGTTTATTTTAATTTAAAGTGGGATAGCTCAGTTTGACTTCATTTTGACTACCAAGCAGAAGCACGGGAGGCAATCCCATTCTATTTGAGATCTTTTCATTGTTCTCGTGGAAAAAGCACTTCATCACGAATGTCCTTAAAGGATTCATATCGTTTACCTGTAATGTTGAGTCTGCTTGAAACAGAAACCAGCAACCAAAAAACATTAATTCACAATTCCAAAAAAGATTTTGATTTTCTTGATAAGTCTTTTTATTATATGAAATCATTTAATGATTTTACAAAAAAAGGTTGGATTCAAGCGTATAGTTTGCACTACCAAGAATTTCTATTTAAAAAGTTGAGGGATACCAAATTCAATTGTTATACATCAGTTTCTTTTGTTGTGAACCATCCGTTACTTTACGTGTAGCGGGAGAGTATATCACTACCAAATGTAACTGTAAATATACTGTAAATGTAAATTAAATTATAATTTGGCAACCGGCATTCTATTGTAAAACATTTTTTTACTCTTCTTTTAATTGAGAAAGAAATGTTTGTTGATTTTCAAACAACGTGCTTTTAAAAACAGTTTCTCTTGTAAATATATTTAAAAATTTGATCAGTTTTATACGGAGTGAATTTTGCAATTGATGACAAGTAGAGAAATTTACAGGCAAACTCTGCACATGAGAAAACTTATTTGAAAGAATAACAGCAACTTTTTATAAAAGTGCGCAGCTCCTTTTTTCTAAATTTTTTTGAAAGGACCAGAATCTATCTTCAAATATTTTTTATCAAATAAAATCTTCTTTTCATTACTTTTTTTTTAAATTTCATGCTTTTTCTTAAATAAACAACTTAATGCACAGTAAAGATAGAAATAACAAAAAAAATATTTAAAAATCGATTAATTTCAAAATCATACATTAACATTTGTCAATCTACTTTTCTAACTTTTAGCGGTTTTTTTATATCTCAAAAACAAAAGAATTAGTATTTTGCTATTGGTAATACTAAAGGGTTTTTTATCCAAAAAAATATTAGTTCATAACGTTTTTGAAATCAGTGATCAAAAAGATTATTCAAACAATCATTTTTAAGATAACAAATGCCACGTTTTAAAAATATTAAATTTTGTTGTGTTGTAAAACAAGCTTTTCTAGTTTTTTTTTAGTCAAAAACTTTTAAAAAGAAGTTTTGTAAAACAGTTAGATATGACCTCAATCTCACCAAGTTGAATAAAAATTGGCAATTTACGGGCGCTACTGCATGTTTAGAAAAAAAGATTTCGGGACAGGAATTATCAAAGCTTCTATAGAGACATTTGTCGTCAATTGGATAAATAATGCTATTATTAAAATTGGTAATAATTCCAGAAGCGTGATGATGGCACTTTATATCAAACGCCGAGTTCGTGGATTTCCAAATCAAAAAAATTATAGTACTTTACATCATCAAAATGCTAATAAGAAGGAATCGGGCGAGTAGACTCTCGTGACAATCTGCTTCGGTCATAGAAATTGAAGCTTCATTATAAAAAGGCACAATCGCTTTCCAGTACCACAATGAATCTTTTTGTGGTTGCTGCTGAAACATTTTTTGCCGTTCCACCCGGAATAGCAAACTTTCTTTGATTTTTTGTCCCAAATTATAATATGTTTGCTAAAACTTGCCTCAGTCGTTCGATCTAAGCTTACGAGGAAGAGTGGAGGATGTTTGATCATTTTTATAACATATACTTTGATGGTTTTGAACACTTGATTGCACCATTTAAGTTAGATTGCTACAAAGTTTACAAAACAAAGTTTCACTTGCAATGCAGCGAATGAAATGTTTATTTTTATTGAAACAAAAACCGAAACCGGTATGTGTTCGGGTTTAGAATAAATTGCTGAAAGTTATAACAGTGTATTATTGCGTAATGTGTACAATCAAGTTTTTTTCGATTAGCTTTTCTTCATTATGTTTACAATAAAACAAACTTTCAATTTTTTAACCCTCAGTCTACCATGTGGTCAATTTGATCCCAATTACATTTTTAAAAAGTTATTATGGTTTCACCGTTGGCGGCAGAGCTATGAAACTTTATGAGTTTTATTTTATATTGAAGATGTTTGTTGACCTAAAAAATGTTCAGTGTTGGACATCGTTATCATGACCTAATAAAAAAAGCATTATCATATACCAGTGGGGTCAAATTGACCCCAAGTTGTTTTACGACTAAGTGACCTTAATAAAACATGCAAATGAAAAAAATATAAAACTCACAATTGCACTGCTTACATGCTGCAAATGAAAAATAAATTTTTTTACTTTATAACAAATAAAAACAAAACGAACATAAATCTGAAAACAATTACAAAAGAGTTAGATGCGGAGAAGCAACATGTCAAAATATCTCTCTGAAAGATACAGTTTTGGATTTTCTCGAAAGTTACGACAGCAAAGAAGAAGAAATAAGCGACTTGGATTTGATTTCTACAGATGATGGCAAAGAAGGCGTGGAGGAAATATCTTTATGTGATTCATTTTCTGAAGAAGAAATGTATAAACAACCATGTTTCTCTGCTTCGGCAAGCTACTTTGTTTCCAAAACCGAAACGTAGCAAACAACACCTTTTGCAAATAATCTGGTAGAGTAGCTGCACATAATGTCATTCAACAAACTCTAAGACCGACAAGGTTTGCAAAATCTCAGCGCTCAGAAATAAATAATACTTTCACTTTATTTTTGCAAAATTCTCTTCGAAAAATTATATGTCAGTGGACTAATCATAAAGTATATATGTCAGTGGACTAATCATTAAGTCATAGTATATGGTGGTTTCTGGAAATCCGTGAATGATGAAGAATTCAAAATTTTTCTTGGTGTAATTATTTTGATTGGCGTATATAAGTCCAATAACAAAAGCGTTGCTCAGCTATGGAGTACACTTAATGGCCGGCCCATTTTCAATTGCACTATGAGTAGAAGAATGTATCAAAAGATTTTATGCGTTCTTCGATTGGACAATGCACAGTCAAGACACAAAATTGGTCCCCTGACAAGTTGCAACCAATTAGAGAAGTGTTTGAAACTTGAGATTCTTACTTGCGAGATTTCTACACTTTCGGACCAAGTATAACAGTGGACGAACAGTTGGTATGCTTTAGGGGACGGTGGCCTTTCAAGCAGAACATTTCTTCAAAGTCAGGCAAATACGGAAATTATCTGGACAATTGGCGACTTGCTCTTGCTCTTACACATGAAAAATGAAAAATGCAAGTATACATTGGTAAAGATGTTGGATCGTCCCGAGAAACTAATCAAGGGACAAAAGTTGTTCTTGAATTGGTAGAAGACATTAAAAAGTCTAGCCGAAACATCACTTGTGATTATTTCTTCACAAATCTATCGCTTGCACGAAAACTTTTTCAAAAAAAGCTTACACTGGTAAGAACAATGAGGAAGAACAAGCCGGAGCTCACAATGGAATTTACAGTGGCCACAGGATGGAATGTGAAGAGCACAGTCTTTGACTTTCAACAAGATGCAATGATTCCCAGCCAACAATGCTATGCAGAGCTCATGCGGGTCCTGCGAGGGCTGCCCATACGGGAACCGTACCGATTTGGCCGGGGGCACCGTAGTGGCCCCACATGGGCTAACTGCATGGGTTTAATCTGGCTTTCAATTTTAAGCCGTAATCAAAAATTAAAACATGCTAATAAGCTAACATTTTTAATTATTTTTAAAAAAGAATTTTTTGCATAAATAATGTGAACCACATGAAACTCGCGCGGTAAACCCATGCGGGGCCACTGCAGCGCCCGCGGCCAAATCGATACGGTACCATACGGGCAGCCCTTGCAGGGCCCGCATGGGCCCTGCATAGCATTGTTGGCTGGGTTGCATCGCACTGTTCTAAAAAAACCATGTTGTCAATATGATTTCAACGATGCATAGTCAGCCAGAAGTTGACATAACTTCGGATCAGAAACCAAGCATTATTCTGTTCTACAACAAGACAAAAGATGGCGTTGACACTTTAGACAGAATAATGAGATCATACTTCACCAAACACATGTCTTGAAGATGGCCATTAGTCTTATTCTACAATATGATTGATTTCAGTGAAATCAATGCGTTTATCATTTGGCAAGAAATAAATCATGGAAATGGCAACGTCTGCATAAGACAACAAAAAAAGTTTTGATCAGTATTCGAAAAAAATTTTGATCAATATTCGAAAAAAATGTGTGAAATTACAAAAAATCGGAAACTGTTGCACCAATTTTTGCAACTAGAAAAATGAATGTTAATCTTGATGTAAATAGTGCTTCATTGAATAAGAGAGACCGATGTAATTTGTGTGACCGAAAGAAGGACCAAAAATGCCAATCTCTTTGTTCTAAATGTGGCAAATATGTATATTTTAAACACTCGGACATTGTCTGCATCAACTGTGCTTAGTTATTAGGTCTACTATTCCTATTGTTATTATTTTCATTTTTGTTTGTGTTTATTTGCATGTGTTTTTGAGGTTTTCTTATTATTTTTTTTATTTGCAAGGGATTTGGTGGTTTGTGTAAAAAGATATTTATGTAAGAAGTATAAATGAAATCAGAAGACTACGTTGCAGTACTATTATCATAGGGTACCGTCTGTTTCGTTTTCCTTGCTGTTTTATTTTACTATTTTTTTTATGTGCAGTGAAAACACTAATTATCAAATATGGATTAAACAATAGTACTATTCAAATCAATCTTTTAAGAAAATTCAAAACTTGTTTTCGCTTGATGCAGCCGCAACTTCTATAACTATAATTTTCTTTTTTTATTAGTTTTAAAAGTTTTATTATTACTAGAATAATCCATTTCTTCATTTATTACGTGCTAAATAAAAAAAAAGCTTTTAAAAATACAACAAAAACAACTCCAGAATAAGAATCATGACAGGGGTCAATTTGACCCCACTGGTACAAAACGCACATTTTTTTGGTAGACTGAGTGTTAAACAGTTGATAATTACAATATGGCAATAAAATCGTATCTCCAAAAGTACAAAGTTTACAAGAACAAAACATAAAATTTTTAAAATAAATTGAAACCAAGGATATTTTGATAAAATTGCAAAATTTTTAAGAAAATAAGGATTATTGAAGGGCTTACAATTAAAATTAAATCACCATAAACAATATCTCATCCAAAACTCATATTAAAATTAAGTTAAAAATAATACTGTAGGCAGGCTGAGGCTTCCTGTTATAGTTTAAAAATTTTTCAAATCTTTTTGGCCAATAGCACTTTTATCATTTCATTTTTTTGAGTAAAAAGCACTGTTTGGTTTTTAATATAAAAAAAAGATTTTTGAATTTTTAAAACAAAACAAAACAAATCATTTAATGAACTTTTCCGGATTTGGTTAAAAAAATGGTTCCGCCAGTGGTGTCGGCTGAAAAAAGTTTTTGTATTTGATTTTATATAAAATTACCTAATCTCTACTAGAAGGGTCATGAATTCAAAGAATGCCATGCTTTAGTGACAAGCTTTTTTTCAGATTTTTTCAGATAATAAAGGTTGGTAACTTATGTAAAAATTTACTTTGCACTGTACCAAAAATGTTTGATTCTTTAATAAGAAAAGTAAATCATTATAAAAATTTACAAAATATAAATTTTAGCTTGACACATCACCTTGTAAATCTCTTTGTAGTCTTGTTATATTGTTAGAAAGGTCACAGCTCTCGGGGCAGGTTTCTGAATCACCTTTGAACCCACGATTTTCTACAAAAATTATGAAAATTACATTCAGCAGTAGATTTGAGTAAAGCAAATGTCAATAGCCAACAAAATATAATGATTTATTTTACTTCGAGTAAATGTTTTGCGGTTAAACAACTTTAAAATTACTCATTTTTGCAAGGCTTTAAAGTTGCTTTTTAAATCATAATAGTAGGCTTCACCTCCAACTTTGATCTACTTTTTAAAACTCTACATACTCCAAGACTACCATCAAGATATTTTTTACATAATTGATACACGTAATGACCGACCGAATAATGCCAAACGTAAAATTCTACGCTAATAACAACAGAAAAGCTGAAAGAATCTTCGAGTTAGACATAAACTGGCTTCAGTTGCAACTCCAAAAACCTCTTTAAAATTTGTTAATTTTAAAAACCTCCAAAATTTCACTATAACTCTTGCTCTAACCAGATACCAAATTACAGCTTTTTAGCGTTGCTTTGTAGATTAATAATAAATTACTTATGTTGTTGAATTGTCTTGATTGGAATTGAATTTTTATGTTGAATTGTAAACATTTTTTGACACATAAGTAATTTATGGAAATCATTGAATGACATTACTTAAAAATTGTAATAGTAACTTTATTTGATTATTTATTTGTTTTTTTGAGTAAAACATATTAGGTTTTTTTTATAATATGCAGTGAAAACATTAAAAAAGTTAAAAATAGCACAGAACAGTTTTAAATCAAAAGTTTTGTTATTAAGTTTTTCTCTTATACCTAAGAATTTTATTTTTGACTAATGTCGTCTTATTATTGAGAGTTAAAAATTTTAAAAAGTAATTTTTGGTACAGAATTTAAATATACTGTAGTCAGTAAAAAACTTATTTCGAAGTTTTTTGTCCGACACTTTTTGAGAAATAAACGTCGGAATGAAAGAACGATGCAATTCATTATTTCTAAACATTGAACAAAGAAATGATTGATTGTAAAAGAAGACATTAAAACACGTAATCAGAGCAAGATTTTCAAGTTGTGAACAATTTATTTTAACGGCAGAAATTTGACTTGGATGATTTGATGTAAACGGCTTCCAAAGCAGATAACTAAAAATAAAAACCACCAAATAAAAGTATTTTAAATTCTTTTTATCATTTTAATATTGGGCGCACTTAGAGTTATTTAAAAGGTGTCGACCAATTACGGATTTACTAAACATGACTGGGATTGAAGATTTGCCAAAGCAAGTGGAGGTGCTTCAAGAGTTCGGAATTTGACCAGTTCTAATAAATTTTGGCACGGGTTGACAAATTCTCTCCTGTAACCGTTGCTATGTGCGGCCTACGTACCGACTATCACAGTAACACAAAAATTATATACTACATTGCTTAAGAGCAAAGAAAGCAATAAATCCTTAGTGGTTGCAGGACAAAGTGGGTGAGATAAAAAAACAGTTTGAATCGTGGGAAAAAAAAAGATTGGTTAGTTTGAAAAAGAAGCTAATTGATTTCTTCGTTTTCTTAATTTACAGGTGGAAAAGCTGGGTTCTAAACTCATATCTTTTAACAGTAATCCTAAATTTACAGGAAAATTTCTGAACTGGAAATCCTTATCCAAGAAAAAAGAAAATCAGTTTAATATCTAACTTTGTACATGAAGCATAAATATTATACTTGGACGTTATACTGCAAGCTGAACTTAAAAAAATTTTTTATATACTATTCATAAATGACTATCCCGACCACGTCATTGAAAAGACAATTGCCCTAAGTTATAATACTTAGTTTACCTACTTTACATACCGTGAAGAAACGACCCATCTTTATATGCCCTGGTGGAGTTTAGCAACATAAGTTTGATATAAATTACAGGTTGGTGTAGCAACCTTTTTAACACGGTTGTGAATTAATGTCTGCTGAACACATTTAAGTTGGGATAAAAAAATGTTTTTGCTTTAAACCATACACAAAAAAAGCATTTTGCCATTCAAAATTAAGAGAAAATTAAAATCTGAAATTTATTTATTTGATAAAATAGTGCAAAAAAGAAACGACCCCAACAAAAATAAAAAAGAATTATATGCAGCTCAAGGATCGTAGTTTGGGCGTCTCTGATCATAATCAAGAAAAAAGATAAAACATTGTCATTAGTTGGGCAATACTTACTTAGTTGAATGTATAAAAGAAAAATTGCAACTATTAAATAGCTTTTCTGTACAAAGAAAGACTTTAGTTTGCAGCCAAAGAAGGGTAATCTAACATTTATTGTTGTAAAATAATTCAGTGACCACAGGGTTAAATTAGGAACGTGCAGGCTCTTTCCTACCTGCAAAGGCTCTTTACCACTTTCCATGTGACACTTTCTTTTTTTTTCTTAATTACTTTACCCAAACCAAATTTTACCAGCATTGGTCCTCGACTAGTTTTGGAAGCAAATGGATCATATCTGGCCCACGATTTAAACTAAAATTTCCTAGTTTTTAATATTTACTTTACAATTTGAAAAGACAATTTTTAGTTTGTTTTGTGTGGCCTTTGTAAATGTTATTTTTTCTTAAGCAACATTTGTGTTAAACGTTGCCAACCATTCTTTTAATTCAGGGTTCAAGCGTTTTATACGCAACCGAAAAAATTACCACTAAATTTTTGTAATCTCAACAATTATGTTATTTTTATTTCTCAAAAAGTAAAGAGTATAAAAAAACACATTTCAGTAATAAATTTAAAGTGAAAATGCTTTATTGAATAATTGCTGTGTCACAGATTTTGTTTGGGAATCCCAAGATACCAGTTGAACTAGGTAACCCGAATACCTGCGCTGAAACAAAGCTATGTCTAATTTTATTTTATTCTGGCTCACGAAGTTGTTTGCTATGAGCTGAACCTTTTATACAATTGCTTCGAGTAAGTTCTGATTGATTCGTTGAAAACTTTTCTCTGCAAACAAACAGAGACCACTGTCTCTAACTAAAACGAATGTATTATAAAAATCACGACTCACAACCGACGAAAATTCTCTTCTGCGCTCTGCCACTGCAAAGCGAAAATCAGCGCTGCAACTTAATTCGTTCAATGCAAATAATTCTATCTCCGTAGAACCAATCTTCAAACACTGGCGCAAAAACAATTGTAACACTTATCAATACAATACAATCAAAGGGTCCTTCACCCACGCTCTGCGCCCAAACCAACGCTCACTCAGATTACGCTACTCTCTTTCGTCGTTCTCGTCGTCGTCTTTGCCCTTTGTTTTTTTAATTGGTTGTTTTTAATTATTTAAAAATATATAAAAAATAAATCAAACAAACGAGTAAATACTTTTTTGTAAACATTTTATCTTAATAAGAAAATTATGATAAAAAATTAAATTTAGATAATCTCTTTGATGTAAAAAAATTATCCTTATTTTTGTATTTTCAACTTTTACATGTAGATAAAAAAAATCCAAAAATGTTTTAAATTTAAATTGTTGTTTATAGATGAAAAAAGATTTTAAAAATAAAGACTAATTTAAAGAATATATTGAAAATAAACCAAAAGATCTAGACAATCAAGTATTTTGTTGAAATTGTCATGAAGTTGATATTAATAACACTTTGAAATTAATTTAATTCATGAACATGGCACCAATAAAACTCAAAATGTGAAACGTTAATTGTGAGATAAAGAGATGTCTCATTAATGAAACTCTTTTCATATTTTATGTCAATTTACGTCAAGAGCTTTCACAAATTTATATTATTTAAACATGACCGTGATGGGGTGATTACATGACAAATGCAAACGATTATGATTACGATTATTTACTCATTTTAAAATTAAGAAGACGATTACTCAAAGTAATCATGTGCTTTTTTATAGCTACACGAAAAATTCTGAAACGCATTAGTAGAATAGACTTTTCATTTATCAGTACCACGACTAGCATTTAAAATGTTTGCTACATTCATAAACATAAGTTTTGAAATCATTTATCTCAGTGGTTCTGAACCTAGTCCAGCTGAACCACCGGTGGTGTACCATAAATTTCTAGTGGTCCACAAGATTTGATAAATTCTTGATAAAACGTTTCTGAAAATTACAAACGTTACAACAATAAATTATGATATAAGTGCATGTAAGTAAATTATGTAAATAACCCTAGATCGAAGTAGTCATTTTTTTAGTGTTTGATTAGTGCCTGATAAGGTAATTTCTTTGATGTTTTTAACTCGACACTATGGTTGTCAGCATTGCACTTGGACACAGAATGATGTCATACATGCCATATGCCATTAAATTTTTCAAAAAAAAAAAAAAATGATTGACGGGATGTTTGTACAATTCTTTGAAACTGAAAACTTAAAAACACTGTAACTTCACCCAGAGGTGAAATGGTTGTCAAAAATCGTCGGCCTTGGAAGGCTTGTAATTTTGTGTTAACAAGTGATCAACTTTTTTAAGTGCAAGTACCAAAGACTGATTGTAACCATAGAAACCAAGTTGGTAAAGCTCGAGATTGTGGAAAAACTTGAGAATACTGAGATAAAATCAAACATATACTACAAATATGCTAAACATCAAGCTGCAAAGTGAAAAAATCAGACTTGGTTACCTCCGCTCTGCAGATAAAAAGTTACAGTGAGAAATTGAAATATTGGAAAAAAAATTTGGAAAAAAACCGTTAATATTTAAAAATTAAAAAAACTGCTCTTACATTTAAGATACATTTCTGCATGCATTGCTCATCTTGAAGGTCTTCACCCAAACTTTGGGAGACAATTTGAGGATTTTTGGGAGATTGATTATCCACTTTATTTTTAGATTAAAAAAGTATGAGTCAGAAAATGAAATTCCGAAACGGTGTTGGGTTTAACAGAGGATACGAAACTAAGAGCAAGAGTTAATAAAAAAGGGGTATTTGTGTATATCTTGATAAAGGATTCACGCCCAAATGTGTTTCAACAACTACAGTGGAAGCAAGCATTATTATTTTTTCTACTAGATGGATGGTGAAATCTACGTTTTCAGCTGTACTGGATGTAT